>JBBPBX010001471.1:0-30548 GCA_038048925.1 Garcialebias charrua
CCATCTTCTTCCGCTTATCCGGGGTCGGGTCGCGGGGGTAGCAGCCTAAGTAGGGAGGCCCAGACTTCCCTCTCCCCAGCCACTTGGAGCAGCTCCTCCGGGGGAATCCCAAGGCGTTCCCAGGCCAGCCGAGAAACATAGTCCCTCCAGCGCGTCCTGGGTCTTCCTCTGGGTCTCCTCCCGGTGGGACATGCCCGGAACACCTCACCAGGGAGGCGTCCAGGAGGCATCCTAACCAGATGCCCGAGCCACCTCAACTGGCTCCTCTCGATGTGGAGAAGCAGCGGCTCTACTCCGAGTCCCTCCCGGATGACTGAGCTTCTCACCCTATCTCTAAGGGAGAGTCCAGCCACCCTGCGGAGAAAACTCATTTCAGCCGCTTGTATCCGAGATCTTGTTCTTTCGGTCATAACCCAAAGCTCATGACCATAGATGAGGGTGGGAACGTAGATCGATCGGTAAATTGAGAGCTTTGCCTTTTGACTCAGCTCTCTCTTCACCACGACAGACCGGTACAGCGCCCGCTTCACTGCGGACGCTGCACCTATCCGCCTATCGATCTCACGCTCCAGTTTTCCCTCATTCGTGAACAAGATCCCGGTTACCTTCTCAGAATGTCATCCAGTTCAGCAGAAGCCAGTCCGTAACTCATTCATTTTAGTCAGGTGTATAGAAGCAGATACATTTCTACAATATTCAGGACAGTGTGGTGATTAGGGGTTGCAAACTCTTCTTTAGCTCAACAGGGAAAAATCATTTGGTGTAGGGGCAGGGCAGCCGACTAGGGACCTGAAGGTCCTGGGTTCAATCCCCGGTCATTGCTCATCTCGTGGTGTCTCTGAGCAGGAGACCTAATCCTGAATTTCTCCCCGGGTGTTTACATAGCTGCCTGCTGCTCCACCTGGGTTTATCCTAGGTGCGATGGGTTAAATGCAGAGAGCCAATTTCATCTTTGTATGAGAACATACAATGATGACAACACATAGCATTTTATTTATTATTACTGTATTTAGCTTGGGGTTTGTGAGAACCCCCATAACTACCCAGCATGTATTTTCCCGGGAAGAGCCCTGAAATCAAAAGAGTCTGGCTCCTCTCCAGATGCTGGAATCCAGAGCTAACGCTGGGTGTACAAGTATGTCCAACTACATGTATATATCTAGCCAGTATCATTTGGCATCTCCCTCCAGCTTCAAAAGTTTTCTGGCATGCAAAGTGACACGCTACATTCCAAAGAGCCAGCTGGGAAGCAACGTGCACAGACAACCAGACTGTCACTCAGCTCACACACCCAGACTCTGCTTCTCTTCCTGTAGACACACACAGGTGTCTTCTGCTGCTGCTTCAGCTTGAGCCCAATTTTGAAATGTTACAATGGCACTTGTCATATTGTGTAAATAACAGTCCTAACCTCACGCATTGTCAAAAGATGCCATTTTAAAATGTTCCTGAAGAAAAGTAAAATTACATAAAAATATCAACAATATATTCCCTTTTCTTGAACAAATTATTTAGTAAATATTTCCTCTCTTGTGGTGCCTTATCATGTAATTTCCATAAAAAAGGCTAACACTATCAGCATTTCTGCCTATAAATATTTGTCTAAAAAAAACGGGAACAAAAAGAAGCTGGTTAGACACCAGGCTGAGGCAGGGAGCATGAGGACAAAGCAAAAAGCAAATATGAACCCATGTGATAGCAGAAGATAAAGAGGTAAAAGTAGACAGAAGGTCAGCAGACATATAAACATAAAGAAACATTTCTTTGAGACTATACTCTGAATTTTGTTGTTGCTAATCTGTGGTGGACAGGCTGGACAGTAAGGTGAGATAGCTTCGTCTCTAACGGAAATGCCAGAGGTCAGAGGCTGATAAGAACTGCAAGTAACTGTCCATTCCTCTGTGTGCACGACATGGATGAGATGATAAGAGCCATCAGTTCACAGAAATCTAAGAAGACACAACAGAAGGTCGTGTACAGAGAAACAGAACCCTTCCAACAAATCCAGCCTTCATCAATACAGTTTTCTAAATATTTTGTCAATAACAATTTTTAATAACTAAAGTAAAAATAATTATCCCTGAGCTGTATGTCTGTGTCGTTCATTCAGCATCTTAATGGGAAAAATATAATACAAACACGTTTGTAGAAATTTAAATAAAAATGTCTGATGATAAAAAGAAGTTTAACAAGAATATTTATGTTATTCTGGTTTATATTCTGTTTATCTAACCTTTAATTCTGTTTCACCATTATCATTTGTTGTGAATTTTCGTAACCAATACCTTTTATTATTTTATTCTTTTTGATTCTAGAAGGTAAAAACTTTCAAAATTGCTTAGATTTCTTCTTCTTTGAGGATTTTCTTTGTTTATTTAATTTGCCTAACACATTTTTGTTCTTACTTTGGCTTCTTAAAAAAACATGTTTATATTAGATGATCTATTAAATTCATTGATTTCTTTGATGTATCTTACTCTAATTAATCAAAAGATGGCTGACATTTGTCTAAATATGACAAATCTTTGTTTAGAATATTTAATTGAAAACAACGTTTTTGTATTGTGTCCTTTATTCTTTTATGTTTATGTTTATGTTTATTAAATTTGTTCATTTTTTTTACAAAAGAAATACAATACAAGACAATCCCATCAACGACACGTACACAATGTAAAAAAAATGAAAGGTAGCAGAAAGAAGAATAAATCTTATTATATCTGCCCCTTTTTTCAAACAATCAGATTAAACAATAATAATCTTTCACCAGCAGTACAAAATGACTAACTCTTTCTAATTTTCTAATACTAATACATAACTAATAATTGATACAATACACATTATGCTAATTCATATATATTTTTTCAACAAATTCCTTTTGATCATTTTCTTAAATGTAAACAGTGACTTGGCATTTTTAACTACATTCTCCAAGCCATTCCATAATCTAATTCCCTGGATTGAGGTAGAACGTCCCTTCAAGCTAGTTCTGAATTGTGGTTTTACAAACATCTCTGTCCCCTTATTATAACAACTTTGTCTTTTAATGCCGGGTTGCTGCAGTTTTCCCATTTCCCCATCACATGATGTATTTTTACCGTATGTTAAAAGCATAAAATGTAACTTTAAACATAAAAACCCTGATCTTCTACATGAAAGACAACAAGTTTCAGGTTAAAAATTATGTCATCAATATCGTTTGACCAATATAGATTTTTTTTTATTTATTATTTTGATCAAAGTTCACAAAAGTTTTTTTTAATTTTTTTATCAATAATTGTGTTTTAGAGGTTATTGTAGAGCAATAAGACACATTTCCTCCTTGTATGAATTTGTTTTTGGTTCTCTACTTGTTGAAACAAAGGTCTGTGGCAGACTTGGTCAAACAACTGTTATCTGTAAGGGTCTCCATCAGCTCTTAAATGTGACCGCAGAGTGGGGGCAGCTTGCGAAGTAAAGTCAGCGAGCACCTCTGATGACAAATTAGGGGGGAGAAAACTTGTCAGCCCGATTTGAAAAGCCCTAAGATAAAAGTATGTGAGCTAAGCCCTATAGAAAAACATCCAGAGACCACCCCAGGGTTCTCCGAGACGTTTACACTGGCAGAGAAGAAATTCTGTCAGTGCATCCTCCACCATTTAGCAAATACAATGACCAATTAAGACTATAAATATTGCTTTTTAATAAAAACTAACAAATAATGAGGTGATATTATAAAATGAATTCATCAGGTAAAGAATTTTGTAGGCACGTCTTAATTTTCCACAATGTACCCAAACAAAATATATAAAATAAAAACGGGACGAAGTATGTTGTCTAGAATATACAGTAAACACAGCCCAAAACTACTTCAATCTGCCATAAAGTGCAAAGTTTAAGGATTAATTTACAAATGTATTTTTATGTATTGGAACCCGCAAAAGAAAAAAATAATAATAATTAGTGGGTTCTACATTATGGTTTTTGGACTTGTGTTCATATCTTCTTATGTGTGCGTTTGAATAAAATAACCTATTCACCAAAGTTCATGCTCAATAACTCAGGTAAAAACCCAGCAATGTTCAGTCAGGTCATCTGGACAGTTTCTTTTTATTTTTTTGTTGAAACATTCCATTCTTCATCCAAAGGACTTCTTCAATCTGAGGAGACACCAGACAAACTGATCTCCATCTCCACCAACGGCATACTCCACAGTGGGAAAAAAAAAAAGGCATCTGGGGCCTGCCCTCTCCCCTGTCAACTCCTCTGAGACAGGCATCCCAAAGTGGTTTAAAACACCAACGTTCATGCTCAAGGATGAAACGTCACAGCATTAACAAAAAAGACACAGTCCAGATGACCTGATTGAACATTGTTGGATTTTTACCTGGATTATTGAGCATGAACTTTGATGTTTTGAACCACTTTGGCATGACTGTCTCAGAGGAGTTGATGGAGGTGTAAAGGATATTGAGGAGCAGTATTAAGCTGACCTCTTTACCTTAATTAATTTACTTATTCAGATTGAATAGTAATTTCACGGATTCTTTTCTTTTTCAGTTTACCCAATATTTCTGTGATCTTTATGATGGATAAATAAATAAAGCCATTAAGTGACAGAGAACGTTGACTTAGTTTGGTATGTCAAAGACACTACCATTTATTTAAAATAAATCAACTAAATTAACACCATTACACTTGATTGACATGATTTCACTTTCTTGCAATTTAACACGTCAGCACATTTAAATTGCAACACAACAGACATAAATACAGGATGTCATTATACTTAGTCTGTGGCTCTTTAGCTTAAATATAGTTACCAGATAGATTGAGAGGGATAAGGAGAGGTTGGAGAGGTTAAGAGAGGAAGTTATTGATCTTGAGTTTAACCAGATGACACTTTCCATCCGACTTCTGCTAAATCCAGGTACGTTTGTAAACAGCTCTTTACCTTGAAGACGACTAGTCTTATAAGGAGATGGTACCAGCCTTTCAGGCGTACAGAATCGTTGCAGGTCCAGTACGTCCGAACCGGTTCTCGTTTACGTTTCAACGTCTCCTGGGATCCGCGTCGATCATCAGAAAAGCGTCAGCTCCTGGTTGGCTTCAAGATAACTTATTCCAGGAAGGAATAAACAAAGTTTTGAGCTTACGCTCGTTCGAAGTGGACTCATAACAACATGTTATTAGTCCTTAACTGGATGACGTGTCCTTAGCGTGTGACTGAGTTCATCCAGCTCTTTGGGACGACCTCACATCTTGAAGTTCCCAGCAGACTTCCTCGTTCCAGCAAAAACTTAGAACTTAGTAGAAGATCTGAGAAAGAGAGGACTTGTCCCTTTCCCATTGGTCCAAAAAAGAACCAGTCGAGCAGTTCACTTGTTATCACGATTCAAGGTGAAATTCAGAGCAGAGGGAAATTGTTTAGGAAAAGTATCTGAGGGAGAAGACTTTCAGACGCTAGATGAGAGTTTTAGCTGAAACTCAACAAAAACAACTTCTGTGTAAGTCAGTTTGACCTTTTATCTGAACTTTGACACCCTTTCATTTGATCAAGTAACACAGTCATGCTTCACATTTAAAGAATAACATAGCATATAACATATATCATGAAAATGACAAAAGTTATTCTTTTGATTACATTAGAATAAAATCAAAGATAGAAATAGTCTCTTTTGGTGACTATGTTCTCAGATTACAACTAATGGAATAATTTGTAGTAAATGTCTTGTTTTACTGAGAGGTCAGTAAAGGTCATCACTGGACAGTTCAAAAACCTTAGTTTGACCCTGGGTAGGTCCACTACAGAGGAGAGGGCGGGCTCCGGAGGCCATCTTAGCGCCATCAAACTGTTGTTGTTTTTTCCCACTGTGGAGCATGCTGTTTGTGGAAATCAGTTTTATGTCTCCTCAGACTAAAAAAGTCCTTTGGATGAAGGACGAAAAGTCTCCGCAAAAAAAGAAACTGTCCAGATCACCTGACTGAACATTATTGAAAATATCTAATTAAATTTTTGTCTTCTTCTTCACAATGGCTCTGGATCCCATTTTTTCTTGCTGTAAATTTTCTCTGAGCAGAAATTTATTTGGACTGAATCTATTGAACCAAGGCAATTGGAATCAACTGCCCAAATAGTGCATTAGGTACAGGACAGGTCCTGTTCTTCTAGTTGATCTAGTTCTAGCTCTTCAAGCATGCAGGCACATGTGCAGGCAAACCAGTGATTAAAGGAAAAACCCTGGGTAAAGACATCAAAAACCATTAAATGCACACAATGTCATTTTCACTTAAATGGGAGAATTATTACTCAGATTGATGCAAATCTGAATAAATATGCCACCAGGAGATGAGGTTTTCTGTGAAGATTTGGAATCATTTAGTTTATTATTATTATTTTTTTTTTCTTCTTCTTTCGGCTTTTTTCCCTGCGTTAGGGGTCGCCACAGCGAACTGGTCGTACGAAGATTTGGCAGTTTTTACGCCGGATGCCCTTCCTGACGCAACCACAGACCACCGAGCAACCACAGCCCTCTGTGTGGAGCAGAGAGCTGATATCTAGGGTTCCCGGGGGAGCAGATGGTGTGGGTTAAGGGCCTTGCTCAAGGGCCCAGAGTGGGGCAGATGAGGGTGGAGACAAGTGTGACCATTTCACGTACCCCACCCACATCTTTGATGTTGTCGGTACCGGGGCTTGAACCGGCGACCTTCCGATCACAAGCGCACCTTCTTAACCTCTGCGCCACCACTCCCACAGTTTATTTAATTTAGTTTAATTCATGCGCACATAGCATTTATTTCATATACAATTACAGTTTTTTTTTACAGACAGATAGTTGTGCCATTAGATCTTCAATGTCACCAACTATGGTCAATCTCTAAATGGAGGAAGTGAAAAAAAGAGCCTTGAGCTTTTTCAAGGGAACAACTCGATGACACTGATACAGATACAGTATATGGACGATAAACCCAAGCAGAAGTGTTCAACAGACATGTCAGCTCAGTGGACAACAGCATCATTGGAGGATGCTAACAATAACAAGCTGCCCTATTTTTGACAGTTTGGAGCACATGGAAAAAGATGGAAGCCTAATCATCGAGGTTTACAGGAAACCCACTCAGTCCAATCAGTGAAGGTTAGAGTTTAAATATGCACGCACACTACAGGCAGCTGCAGTCAGTTTTCTGTGTTTGTGCGAGATGAACAGTAACAATGGAGGACAGCGGAGTGCTGTTTTTGCTGCTCATACATTTCAATTTATCAGAGCTTCTGACTTGGAACATACAGTATGTGGCACACTGTTGCTTAGGAGAGAGGTCGGTCCAAACAAATGTTTGTCTACTCACTATTTTGGATGTGACAGTTTGCATGCTTGAGACAGAAGTGTTTAAGTGCATGTGTCCATGTAAACTACAGCTGATCTGATGATTTTTTTGCAGTCTCATTTAAACAGTGATTTGCAGTCACAGTGTTGCCATCTGCACATGTAACGTTGTTTTCCAATAAACGTGGAAAAATCTCTAAAGTCTTCAGGAGACTGTTCACATCTAAACTGGGTTTAATGACAGTCACCTTCCTTCTAATTTAGACCTTCTTGCATATAACCCAAGTTTCTCTCTGATGAGGTAGACAAATGATGCCAGTGAAAGGGAAGCAAGATCAATCTGCATGTGAAACACAACAAAGCATGTTTAAAGCATGGGATGCTGCACGTATCAGTTTTGAATTAAGAAAACATCCAGAATGGGAACCAAACGATCTTCAATAACACTTTTATTAAAATCTTTTTTAGATCAGTCACATCCTGGATGACTGAGAATCTACATCAGCATGACCATTTAATACTAATATGATGGCAAAGCAACTCTGTACATCACAGAATTTGAAATGACAGGTTGGAGTTGGCAGAAGCCTGCTTGGGAACATGTCAGCTTGCCTGTAAGCTTCAGGCTCAGGAGACGACTGAAGTGCAGACTCGGATGCAGATGGTGCAGTAACAAAAATATTTATTAAATCAAAACAACATTTCAGGGCTTAACGGTACTTGCTGCCAGCAAATTACTCAAGGAACGGAGAACTCGAAGGAGACAGAAGAATCCCACAAGGACGTTACGTCTCAAACACAATGCACAAATGAAGAGTGAAGGACAGAACACTAATATACTGCATACAGATACAACTAATCAGGGGAATGGGGAACACCTGGGAAGAGGGAGCCAACCACAGATGACTTTGTAGCACTTTGAGATTTTCGTTAATGAAAAGTGCGTTATAAATTAAATTCATTATTATTATTACTAGATTAAGGAAATTACACAGAGGAGAACAACAGGCAGGAAGAATAAACTGAAGTACCAGAAAACCAACAAGTGATACAAATAACCAGGCAAACCTCACACTGTGACATTAACTGATTTTTATTAATTGATTTTCTTTCTCTAATTCTCCAAAGTTTGAGCATGCTAATGTCTACTGCAGGTAAGATACTGACTGCCCATAACAATTCCACAGAAGCTTTAAATCAAAGTCAAAGTCAACTTTATTGTCAAAACTGCAATATGTACAGGACATACACAGGATTGAAATTGCATTTCTCTCAGTCCCTCGGTGCAACAGTAACAATTTAAACACTAAAACACTAAAACATTTAGTAATCATAAGCATAAAATGAAATAATAAAAGTGTAATACTGTCCTGAGTTTTTGCATAGTAGTTTTTGCATAGTAGTATAAAAGTATGAAAAGTTACACCAACACTAAAACACTAAACATTTAATAAACATAAGCATAAAATGAAATAATAAAAAGTGTAATACTGTCCTGAGTTTTTTGCATAGTAGTATAAAAGTGTAAAAAGTATATCTATAAAATAAAATGAAAGTTCTGGCATTGACATTTGTAATAGAGTGACAAAGCAGCATATGAAGTTTATGTACACAGTATATGTATGAGGTAGTTGATATTGGTATAGAGGTAAAGTGGCATATGCAATAAGGCTAGTGAAAATAATATATATCAGCAGTAGTGTAGATATAAAAAGTAGTGTAAATGTAAACAGTAGTAATAAATGTAAACAGTAGTAATGAATGTAAACAGTAGTAATAAATGTAAACAGTGAATGTAAACAGTAGTAATGAATGTAAACAGTAGTAATAAATGTAAACAGTGAATGTAAACAGTAGTAATGAATGTAAACAGTAGTAATAAATGTAAACAGTAAATGTAAACAGTAGTATGACTATAGGCAGTAATGTAATACAAACATTAGTGCAAATATAAGAAGTAGTGCAAACTGAATGAGCACATGACCGTGAGTTGAGTGAATAACCCGTTTTGATGACACAGAGTCCAGTGTTAAAATCTTTGTGTTGTGTGGTAATGTGTGAAAGTTTTTTTTGTGTTAAGGCAGTACAAGTGGGAGGGGAGGCAGAGCAGGCAGAGAGTTAAGCATCCTGACTGCCTGATGAACAGAGCTGTCATTCAGTCTGCTGGTTCGAGCCTGGAGACTCCTCAGTCTCCTCCCTGAAGGCAACAGGCTGAAGCAGCTGTGTAGTGGGTGTGTGGGATCACCTGCCATGCAGAGGGCTTTCCGAGTGAGGCGGTTGCTGTGTAAGTCCTGTAGTGAGGGGAAGGAGGTGCCGACAATCTTCTCAGCTGCTCTCACGATGCGCTGGAGGCTCTTGCGGCAGGATGCAGTACATGCACCAAACCACACCGTGATGCAGCTGGTCAGGACACTTTCTATGGCACCCCTGTAGAAGGTGCACATGATGGGGGTTGAAGCTCCAGCCCTTTTCAGCTTGCGGAGAAAGTAGAGGCGCTGGTGAGCCTTCTTGGCCAGTGCTGCAGTGTTCCTGCTCCAGGACAGGTCCTCTGAGACGTGCACTCCCAGGAACTTGGTGCTGTCCACTCTCTCCACTGTGGTGCTGTTGATGGTCAGAGGGGCATGTTGGGCATCCCTCTTCCTGAAGTCCACAACAATCTCCTTTGTCTTCTCCACGTTGAGAGTGAGATTGTTGTGTCCGCACCACAAGGCCAGGCGGCTCACCTCGTTCCTGTAGTCCGTCTCATCGTTGTTGCTGATGAGACCTACCACTGTTGTGTCGTCCGCAAACTTGATGAAGTGGTTGGAGCTGTACGATGGTGTGCAGTCGTGTGTTAGCAGGGTGAATAGAAGGGGGCTCAGCACACATCCTTGTGGGGCCCCTGTATTCAATGTGATGGTGCTGGATGTGTTACTCCCGACCCGTACTGCCTGTGGTCTCCCGGTCAGGAAGTCTAGCAGCCAGTTACACATTGAGGTGTTCAGCCCCAGACTGTCCAGTTTAAGGATGAGCTGTTGGGGGATGATGGTGTTGAATGCCGAGCTGAAGTCGATGAACAGCATTCTAACATAAGAGTCCTTCGTGTCCAGATGTGTGAGAGCTGTGTGGAGGGCAGAGGAGATGGCATCGTCGGTTGAGCGATTAGGTCGGTATGCAAATTGGAAGGGATCCAGGGAGGCAGGGAGGACAGATGTGATGCTTTTCATGACTAGCCGTTCAAAGCACTTCATCAGGATGGGGGTGAGTGCTACTGGGCGATAGTCATTGAGGCATGCGGGCGTTGCCTTCTTTGGGACAGGGATGATGGTGGTGGCTTTGAAACAGGTGGGGACGATGGCCTGACTCAGCGAGATGTTAAAGATGTCCGTGAAGACCACTGCGAGTTCCCCTGCATAGTCCTTCAGCACACGACCAGGTATGTTGTCGGGACCAGCTTTCCGGGCGTTGATCTTGATAAATGATCGCCTTACGCTGTCTGAGGACAGCGCCAGCACCTGGTCATCAGGAGAGGGGGGGAGTTTTTGTGCAGGTGTGCTGTTACATGCCTCAAACCGAGCAAAGAAGTAATTCTGTTAAGAACCATCTCTTTTACATTTAAATTATAAGTGTTTGAAAGTAACACTCCAGTAATCTTAAATTGGAATGACATTCATGTTATGACAGTAATTTTAATAAAATTAAAATTATTAAAGTTTGCTGACATAGTAAAACTACAGACAGCTCTAATTCTTTACAAAGCCAAAAATAAACAATTACTGGAAAATATTCTAAACCTGTTTAAGACTAAGGAGCAAATTGATCAAATAGGGGGGCAACCACAGTTTAAATTATGCAAATTCTACTAAACTACTACTACAAAAAAAACTTTGTGTATCAGTTCATTCAACCTTTATTTCTGCAGGTTAATCCCATTGAGCCTCGGGGACCCATTTACAAGAGACCTGAAAATTAAGTCCCAGTCAGTCCCAGTGCCAGTAATTGGAGTCAAACTATGGAATAATTTGAATATTGAACTTAGACAATGTCCAAACATAAAACTGTTCAAATTATCATATCAAGCATACGATTCTTGCTGGATATAATATATAATATTATTATTCAATTATTATTGGTGTTTTTGTTATTGATGCTGGTTTTTTTTTTTTTGGTGAAGTTAAAGAAATAATAATTATTCATCTACTGCAGTTAAATTAAATAGATACTATTTTGATGAGTTAAATATGGGTTTGAGATTACACATGTAATAAATGTAAGATTGTGTAAGTAGTTAAGGAGTGGGAATTTCGATGAGTTTATATTTCTACCCACTCCCTTGACTATGTAAAACAAAAAAGTTTATTATGCTTCATGCTGTATTTTTTTTACATTTACCAAGAAAAAAAAACTAAACTAAACTAAATTAATAAAACTCTTGCAAGCAAAGTTATCCAAAAGAATATTCACTGATAACACATTGATTTATTCACATCATGCTACTTGAGCTTGTAACAGCATCTCTCTGTTATTCCTAGTCATAACAATCAAACGACAATTTTTTTTACTGCTTGCACTGAGAATATTTGTGTACATTTATACTTCTTTACTGACATAAAGCACAATGAAGCTAGATGTAGAATTAAACTAGAGAATATCTCTGCGTGATGAGAATGGCAGACACTGAATTAAAAATATAGATTTCTGTGTGTGATTGTGTAGTTGGATCTTTGCTTGTGAGAAGGTTTTCTTTCTCTTTGAAGGAGGCCCTGCAGCAGTCCAGGGCTTTAATCTTATAATGGCTTCAATGACAGCAACCTTATCTGTGTGACAGCTAATACAAAGACCTGGCAGGTTTGATGTACTGTACACCACAAAGCACACTAATAACACAGCTCAATCGTCAGGGAATAGATGATGAATACCTTTTGTCAAAAAATAAAAGAAGAGAATGTGACGGAATGGAACTTAAATTGTTGAAACATTTAGAAGCCCCATCATTGTCTAATCAAAAATCACTTAAATTTATTTGTAAAGCTCTGTCATGTGAATGTGATACATAATCTATTACTGCATAGGTGAAGTAAGTATTACCAGGAAGTAAACAAGATGCAAATAGATCTACAACATTAGAAATATTCAAACGATGATGTTCACGAGCAATATTTTTTTTTTAGAAAATTTTGTTTTTATGCAGTTACAACCTGTTTTAGAAAATCATGGTATTTTTGAAACATTTCAGTCTGGTTTTAGATCCCGTCATTCTACTGAATCAGCCTTGTTAAAAGTCCATAATGACATTTCCATGTCCATGGATGCCAAGTGTCCCGTTGCACTGGTGTTGCTGGACCTCACAGCTGCATTTGACACAGTAGACCACACTGTCCTTCTATCTCGCCTACAACATTATGTTGGAATTTCTGGTACAGCACTCAAGTGGTTCACTGCCTACTTGACCAACAGAACATTCTCTGTCATGTTGGACACTCTTTCTTCCTCCACTGCCGTTCTCTCTTGTGGTGTGCCACAGGGTTCTATTCTTGGTCCTCTCCTCTTCTCACTGTACATGCTGCCTCTTGGATCAGTAATAGCCAGACATAATTTTTCTTTTCACTGCTATGCTGATGATGTACAAATTTATCTACCAATGAAACCCAAAAACAGCAATCTTCTCACTCCCTACGCTGATTGTATTAACGACATTAAACAGTGGCTTCACCGTAATTTTTTGTTTTTAAACGAAGGAAAGACAGAATGCATCTTCTTCGGTGATGATGCTCCCTGTAACTTTGGAGCTCTAACTTCCAAATGCAGACCAACAGTTAAAAACTTGGGGGTGACATTTGACAAGGACTTAAAATTTGATAAACAAATAGCGTCTGTAGTCAAGGCCTGTTTTTATCAATTACGTCTTTTATACAAAGTTAAACCTTTTTTAAATCGTTTTGATTTAGAAAAGGCCATTCATGCTTTTATCACCTCAAGGCTTGACTACTGTAATTCCCTGTATGCGGGAATCTCCCAATCCTCCATTAGACGCCTTCAATTGGTCCAAAATGCTGCAGCTAGACTTTTAACCAACACCTCCAGACGTGAACACATTACCCCTGTTTTATTTTCTCTCCATTGGCTTCCAATTGATTTTAGAATTAAATTTAAAATTTTATTATTCACTTTTAAAGCTCTCAATGGTCTTGCCCCACTGTATTTGACTGATCTTGTAACTGTCCGTGAATATAGGAGAACACTGAGATCATCTAATACATTTCTCCTGTCTATTCCAAAGACCAACTACAAACGATGGGGTGACCGGGCCTTTACTGTCGTTGCACCCAGTCTCTGGAATAAGCTACCTCTGGACTTGTGCTCCATCACTCATTTGGAGTTTTTTTAATCTAATCTTAAAACCTTTTTATTCAGGCAGGCTTTTAATACCTAGTAGTTCTTTGACATTCTTGTTAGGTCTTAATTGTTTTAAATTTTTAACTGGCTGTTTTTTATTGTTATTTTTGATTGTTTGTTTTATTTCTGTATTGTTCAGCACTTTGTGCACCTTCTGGCTGCTGAAAAGGGCTCTATAAATAAAGATTGATTGATTGAACTATTTTTAAACTTTGCACAATAACCTTAATCAAATTGCTTATTTTAAAAGTTATAATTTTATAAAAATTATTACACCCTGAACAAGATTTCAGTGATTTTTTTCTTCATTTAATTGTTTTTCTAGTTGTCTTTGTCCTTTATTTTTTCAGTCTACTGAGGTGTTTGAATATGTCAACACTTACTGTGCATAAAAAACTGTTGCTTTTGACAAATTTGGAAATTCAACCAAGTTGTCTTTAAATTCTTTGTCACTTGGACATTTTTGTGACATTTCATTAGTTAATTTCCACAAACTAGATGTCAAAATGTTACATGAGACTATTTTATGTGTTTACTAGACAAAAGTTGATCTTAACTGGGCTTTATGCATGAAGTTTAAATAACTGAAAAAAGTTTTTAAGACAATATTTGATAATCAGACCGTTTGATTGCAATAAACTAATTTTCCATTTGGGCATTTATTTTTTTGTCCACACAATTCTAACAAAACTGACATATGCTACACTACCAGACAACGAGAATGTCAATAATAAAAAATAATAAAAACGCAAATAAAACATTTTAAGCTTATTGTAAAGGTGCTCCCCAAAAGCTAGAGCTTGTTTATCTCTTTATGGTTTCAGTAATTCATTATTTTAGCACACAACCCAAATTTAACAGTGACAAGATTAGATTAACAAAACTAAGTCACCATGTGACCAAACGATAAACACAGCCTTAGAAATATTTGGGCAAGACACAAGGTGACAGAAGGCATTCCAGGGGTCAGTCCAGAATGTTTGTAAATTGCTGGCCAAATGGAGGCTACTCATAATCTTGGTTGGTCTTACGCACGAAAATCAAAAGCCATGAAATAATTTCAGGAGTTTTCTTATTCATTCAACCTTTATTTAAACAAGTTAATCCCATTGAGCCTCGGGGACTCATTTACAAGAGAGACCTGATTTTAACAAAGAGTGATGACAACAGTAGACAACAATGATAATAATAGATCATCATAAAGGATGCGTACAAATTGAGAATTTCTTTTAACAAATGAAAATAAAATGTATTTAAAAGGAAAAGTAACAACAACAAAAAAACTGCTAAATTATGAGGTGGTGTCGAAAACTAAAAACAAGAACATGTCTGCATTGTTTTTTCCCATTAACTTTTTTTTTTTTTCATTTTAAATTCATTTTAAAACACAACAGCAAACAATCCCATAAATGATAAGGAGGATACAAAATATAAAATAAAAGGTAGCAGAAGGAAGAAAAATCTTATTATATCTGGCCCTTTTTTTCAAACAATCAGTTAAAACATGACTGAACAAATTTCCACAGCTGTTGATCAAAAACAACATTGTGTAAGTTTGTTTGTTGATTTAAAAAAGCTTTTGACACAGTCGATCACACCATTCTCCTCGAGAAGTTGAACAAATATGGTATTGGAGGACATGCTTTGCAGTGGGTGTAACTACTTGGAGGACAGAAGGCAGTTTGTACAAATAGACAATACACGATCAAACCTTTGTAAAATCACTTGTGGAGTTCCACAAGGCTCAATAATAGGACCTAAGCTGTTTATTTTGTATATAAATGATCTGGTGAAGGTGTCTGCATATCTGCGGTGTGTTCTTTTTGCAGATGATACACCTTCTTTTGTTTTGGTAGTGATTTGAAACAAATGATTGAGTTGCTAAAAAAAGAGATTGTTAATCTAAAAACTTGGTTTAGATTAAACAAGTTATCATTAAACTTAGACAAAACTAATTTTATGTAGTAACAAAAAACTGATAATTTTTCTATCTCAATTGATGGTGTCGAGCTAAGTAGAGTGGATGAGATGAAGTTCTTGGGTGTAATTTTTGATGACAAAATGTTGTGGAAACAGCATATAAATTCTGTTAAAATTAAGTTATCTAAAACTATTACTGTGTTGTATAAACTAAAGGACTTGTTGAATGATGGGGCTCTTTATTTGCTATATAATTCAATCCTTGTTCCACATTTAATTTACTGTCTGGAGGTTTGGGGAAAAGCCTGTAAAACTATAACAAACTCTATTTTTATTTTACAGAAGAGAGCTGTGAGAATTATTTCTAGAAAACCTTATTGTCATCCATCAAATATATTATTTAAACAACTGGAAGTACGGAAGTTTTATGATTTGGTGGACTATAATATTTTGTTAGTTATGCATAGGGCTCAGGAATATGCTACCCTCAAATGTTCAAATGTGTTTCGTTAAGAGAGTAAGCTGCTACAGTCTAAAGGGAACTGAAATATTTGTAATGCCAAGGTATAGGACTAGTTTAAAGGGACGGTTTATTTCAATAAAGGGAGTGGAATTATGGAATGTTTTGGGAAAAGATGCTAAAGATATTAACTCTGTGATTAAATTAAAAAAATAATCAAATCTAAACTGTTAACAAAATACTAAAGCTTTAGTTAAGCGTCTAATGCACTAGTTATCATTGAGTGTGAAAATTACTCTTTTCATCTGTTATTTCTGGAAGATTATTGTTTGAATTGATTGTTTGAAATTGTTTTGTTTTTGAAAAAAAAAGGGCAGACATAATAAGAATTCTTCTTTCTGCCACCTTTCATTTTATGTATTCTTTCTTTCACATATTTATTAAATGTTTTTTTTCTTAATTTTTTATGGTTTAATGTAAAATGAATAAATTTAATTAAAAAAACAATTAAAAAAAACAATAGTTATCTTCAAGTAACAGAACAAAATGACCAACTCTTTCTAATTTTCTAACTCTAATACAATACACATTAAGCTACTTCATATTTTTTTAACAATTCAGTTTTGATCATTTTCTTAAATGTAAACATTGACTTGGCATTTTTAGCTTCACTTTCCAAAGCATGTCCCTTTAAACTGGTTCTGTACTGTGGTTTTACAAATATCTCTGTCCCCTTAAGATTATAACAACTTTGTCTTTTTACAAAATGCATTTGGATATTTAAAGGTTATTCTGAGCCCTATACATAACAGATAAAATACTATAATCTACCAAATCATGGAACTTCAATAATTTCAGTTGATAAAATAATGTGCTTGATGGATGACAGTAATGCTTTCCAGTGGTAATTCTTACAGCTCTTTTCTGTAAAATAAAAATAAGCTTTGTAATTGTTTTACACGCTTTCCCCCAAACATCAATACAATAGATTAAGTGTGGAACAATGATTGTGTTATACAACGAATACAGAGCTTTATCATTCTAATAAGTCTCTGACTTTGTACAGTACTGCAATAGATTTAGCTATTTTTATTCTTACAGAATTTATGTGTTGTTTCCATGTCAGTGTGTCATCAATGATAACACCCAAAAATTTTACCTCACTCACTCTACAAATCTCAACACCCTCAATTTTAAATGGAACATCAACAGTTTTCTTTTTTTAATTACTGAATATCATGTAATTAGTTTTATCTAGATTCAATGATAATTTATTAAGTATAGACCAAGTTTGTATTTTGACAAATTCTGTCTTCATCAACTCCAACATCTGTTCTATATCTTTACCCAAACAAAAAAATATGTGGTAACATAAGCAAAAAGGACACATTTAAGGAGTCCTGACACATTTACCTAGTCGTTCACATATAAAATAAATAACTTTGGTCCAATTACAGAGCCTTGAGGAACTCCACATGTGATATTGCAGAGGTTAGATCTTACATTATTTATTTGTGCAAACTGTTTCCTGTCTTTCAAATAGCTACATACCCACTGTAACGCTGGTCCTCTAATACCATATTTATTTAAATTTTCAAAGAGAATAGTGTGGTCAATAGTATCGAATGCTTTTTTTAAATCAACAAAAATATTAACACAATTTTTTTTGATCGACAGCAGTAGTTACTTGTTCTATTATTCTATTGGGCGGCCGTGGCATAGTGGTAATGGCAGTCGTCCCCCGATCGGAAAGTTGGAGGTTCGAATCCCGGTTCCCCACACCATGTGTCATTGTGTCCTGGGCAAGACACTTAACCCCGAGTTGCTCCCGGTAGGACTAGAAGGCGCCTTGCATGGCAGTCGGCGCTACCGGTGTATGAATGTGTGTATGAATGGGTGGATGGTTGGTATTGTAAAGTGCTTTGGGGCTCCTCACAGGGGGCTGGAAAGCGCTATATAAATAAGCTCCATTTACCATTTACCATATTAATTCCATGAGAGCCATAGATGTAGAGTTTTTTGCTCTAAACCCATACTGACTGTTACTTAGAATAATTTGTTTATCAGTAAATTGGTCTAATCTGGTCACAAATGGTTTTTCTAGAATTTTTGAGAACTGTGGTAACAAGGAAATTGGTCTATAATTGTTGAACACACATTTATCACCATTTTTAAAAAGAGGAACTACCTTAGCTACTTTCATATTATCTGGAAATATTCCTATTGAAAATGATAAATTACATATATATAAACGGCTCAATAACATGGCTCATTATGTCCTTTACAAACATCAGATCCATGTCAACCCAGTCTTTTGATCTCTTGTGTGTATTTTTTTTTTTTACTATATTCATTATTTCTTCTTTGTCAGTTCCCTTAAGAAAAATACTATTTGCACAACTTATAATTGAATGGCTCACATTATTATCTACTTTTGGTATTTTAGCTGCAAGGCTTGATCCAACATTCACAAAATAATAATTAAATACATTTACAATTTCATTCTCATCGTGGATTTCATCGTCTTTTACAAAATATTGTGAAATACCCGTTTTTACTTTATGATTCTTCAGAACATGCTGGTCTTGTTGGAGTTCTTCCATTTTCTCTCGCTCTTCTCCGGAGCCATGGCCGAGAAGAGATGTCGAGTTGTAGCCAGTTAGCCGTCCGCTAACCGTGGCGAAGAAGTCCTCTCGCTGAGCTGCTCGCGGCGGCTAGCCTGTTAGCTCCGTTAGCTAAGCAGGTAGCGTGTGGCGCAGTTAGCGTCAGCTAACTGAGCGGCGAAACAGCAGAAAAATAAAATGTTGACGACACTAGGTTAGCCTCCCGCTAAGCCTAGCGCTCGCAGAGAGGCCCTCCGTGACGCTCGGGGCAGGGAGCGAGCTCACCTCCAGTTGAGCTTTCCTGTCATACGGAGTCCTCAGTCCTGCGAAATTCAGATGTAAGTGAGGCGAAGGGCAAAAAGAGGATGAAGGTGGGGCGTCAGCCTCTTTTATGCAAAGAGGGCAGGGCCTATTCGATGACGCTGACACCCACCTGCCTTTTCAAGGCGTGAATGTATACTTCAGGTGAACCGCGCGGCGGCACAATTCCCATGGTCAATGTGTTGCACTGAGTGAACATGACTGATAAGGGAACTGTGAGGTTCTGCCTCAAGTAGAGAAGTTGAAGTATCTCTGGATTTTGTTCATGAGTGAGTGAAGAATGGAGCATTACATTGACTGACAGATCACATCAGCTTCTGTAGTATTGCAGACTCTGTGCCGTTCCATTGTGGTGAAGCTGCTGCTCCTCCACATTGAGAGGAGTCAACTGAGGTGGTTTGGGCATCTGGTAAGGATACCCCTGGAAGCTTCCCTAGGGAGGTGCTCCGGGCATATGTGAGGAGGTGCCGGGGAAGACCCAGGACAAACTGTAGAGTTTATGTTTCTCGGCTGCTTAGGAATGCCTTGGAGTCTTCCTTGAAGAGCTGGAAGAGGTGGATGTGGAAAGAGATGTCTTGGCCTCCCTGCTGAAGCCCCTTTTCCTGTGGCCTGACTAGAACAAGCAAAAAATAATAGATGGATAGACTAATGGGTCTCATCTACTCCCACATCAACTTTTTCCTCATTATCTGTAAAATGGATGTAGCTACAACCACTATTGTGTTGTGTTTAGTTGTGTTGCTAAGATTATTTGGCTCCGGTGGCCATCTTGAATCAGGTTTAATTCATGAAGTTAATCAGTCTGTGATGGACTTGTAACCTGTCTGGGGTGTACCCCGCCTCTCACACAGAGGCTGCTGAATATGGGCACCATTGACCACCATGACCTGGAATGGAAGATGGATGGATGGATGGATGGATGGATGGATGGATGGATGGATGGATGGAATTTAATCAAGTGTAGATATACTTCCAAGAATAGAAAAAGTGATGGCACAGAGGTTAAAAACAAACCTTTCATTGAAAGGTCACGAGTTTATCTTCTATTGACCGTTACAACAAAATCTCAGCAATAAAGGTGAAACACCTGTACCTGCTTCCACCATAATTTACCCCACTCTCATCCACCCTACCACACCCCATGTCCATCTGTTCCCATGGGTACCTTCCACACAGGTGGGCCATGGTAGCTCGATGGTCAGTGGCTGCATCGAGAAGGGCATCCGACATAAAAACAATTGCAAGTCCCTCATGTAAGTTCACTTGCTGTGGTGACCCCTGAGCAGCCGTGAGAAAATAAGAGATGTTTGTTAAATAATTGTTTTCCATTAAGAATTTGTTCAGTGGTGAGAGTGCTAACAGACGGGTTACGCATAATAAACTGTCCGACAGGGAGAACCAGAAAACTTAAAGCCCCCTCCATCCAACTTTGGTGGTGTCCCTTCGTCACGTATATGTCTAAAATAGGTGGCTATGGTTACGTGGAAGCATTGTAAACCGTTTTTAAAAGACTTCCACATTAGAAAGGGTTTTTGAATGGTTTCTCACCCAAAACTGTATTTATTTGAGAACAGAATGTGCAAACAAAGCCAAAAATATCTGTTTTAAAAAATATCTGGTGTTGTGTAAACAGGACTTAAAGCTTCAGTATGTAGCCTTTTTTATAAACATATTTCTTCACTCTGTCACTACCTCCTGACAGACTGATGTTAGCCAGGTAATCTCTGAAAAAAAATATAAAAAAATATTGTCCCCTTGCTTCTCCAGGTGGTAAATAAGCATTTCTAAAAAGAAAAGGTGACACGCCATTTTCCAGCCAATAAAAACAGAGTTTGTAACCAGCCAATAAAAACAGAGCTTGAATTTGAATCAGCCAATAAAAACAGAGCTTGAATTTGAATTTACACAGACCATGGGAGAGCAGGGGCCTCATGTATCAACCGTGCGTGCGCACAAAAACATTGCGCACGTCACTTTCCACGCAAAACCCCGTATGTATCAAAACTGAACTGAACGTGAATATATGCGCATCCAGGTACATATCCACGCAAGCTCCCGAGCAGGCGTACGCACGTTTCTGTGGTTCTTGTTCCTTTGGCGACACTTACAGGTGTTTCAGAGAAACTGAAGCCCCACAGTCTGTGGTTGACTTTAAGAGCGGCTTGAAGACCTTTCTTTTCAACCGAGCATACTTTACTCCTCATGATTCTACTTTTGATCTTAGCTGATACTGTTGTTGATTTTAATTGTTTTATTATTTGTCTTATTGACATTCAAATATGTTGCACCTTGTAGCACTTTGAGATTTCCATTAATGAAAAGTGCGTTATAAATTGAATTCATTATTATTATTATTATTATTATTATTAACTGTTCATGATGTGAAAATGATTAATATTCCCTCCAAACACACGATTAACAAGTATTACATCCACATGACGCAGTGAAATAAAGGACGCGCAAAGTTGTGCCAAAAATAAATTTAACAGGAACGGATTCATTCAGCCTTACTGGAGAATATAATAAATAGTGTAACACGCAGAGCATTTATTTAGAAACAGATATAATTTTCTGATCTAGGATATGGCTTATCAGCCGTTTTCAGAAATAATCATTTTTCAGTTTGGCACTGCTGCTGCGCTCTGGGGAGCCGTGCATCACGCGTGCATACAGAAGCAGCGGTCAAACTGTTCCACAGAGGGAGCTGCAGGTCGATCGGGACTGTGCAGTCCAGTCCACACAAAGCCGGATCATGTCCAATGGAATGTCTCATCCATATGATTCCAAAGGCTGAGTGGTCGCGCTTGGAGCGCGCCGCGCGCACCCTCACCGGTGTTGACACGGCAGCTGGAGGTGTTTCATTATCTGCGTTTATTGTAGATTTCTCCAAAATGACACGTGAAAGTACACCTTATATAACTTGTAGGAGAGCAAAAGCTTCACAGACAGACTGCGCACAAGGCTGCGGGGCGCGCAGCGTCTGGAGACGCCAACATCACGTGATGTCATGAAAACTCTCCACTGAGACGCACAGACTCGTTTCTTCATATCATCTATTAAATAAACAAAGATCTATGTTCTAGCAAACATCCAAGTAAGTTCCTCTGTGTTTACAGTAATTATGGTAATTAACTCGTGCGCAAAGTTAATATTTTCACTCAGAATGAATGAATGAGCCGGTGCGCACACAAATACCGGCACACAATCACTCGTTCTTTGCGTGATGAACACATTTTATTACTATTCTTACTTCGGATGTTTGTCCTCACTCATATTATATTAAAGTCATTATTTTCCTGAATCTAGAAATGATTTCTGATCGCGCAGGGATCAAACAAACATGTCCTTCACACATGCAGGAAGTAATTTGCATCTGTTTAACATATGTAAATGAAGGCGTGTCAGGGGAGGTGTCTCACGTGCGCTCAATTCCACGTTAATTGTGATGTACAAAAGGAATGTGCGTGGATTCAGGTGTACGCACGGTTTGATTAATCTGGATTTTTTTGTGCGTGCACACTTTTCTGGATTTCACCGTACGTCACTTTTCAGTAGGAAATCCACGCAGGTTTTTGATACATGAGGCCCCAGAGCCATATATGGCTCTGAGGGGGAGGGATCAGAATGCTTTGCCTGTTGAAATTTTTTCTAAGTTCTGCAGTTCTACAGAAACTGCAGACTGAACCTTTAATGGCTTTAAATTGAATAATTTATTTTGTTGTAGTTACATCTATCAGACTATGGGAATACTCAATAGTAAATTATGTTTAGTTTTCAGTTTCAAGTTTGTTTATGGGGATGCACGTGAGTGTATGAGTCCTTGTTGACAGTGGCAATACTTCGTGATAAGTATTCACACACTAATATGACTGCAAGTGTACGTCACAGAAGAAGAATCCAAAATCTCTGCCAGGCCTTGAAATGCAAAGCCAAACGCCTTCAGTAATGCCAATTGTGTGAGTGAAGCTTTCCAGTAGTAACGCGAGCAGCCATGCCTGAACCTGTTCAACCTTACATGAAGGCACAGAAGGATAACATCAAACTTGTTGTGTTTTATTGTTGTCGCTATAAACCGCACTATTAAATCCACAGGCAGGTGAGGTAAAAGAAATGTCAAACCTTTTGTTTCCATACAATGTTTTTTCAGGTACACGTGAGGTTTTCGAATTCAGGTGGATTTTCCATGGACAAATGCCAGTTCAGACTCAACACACCTATACATAGTAACTGCACGCCTTTAGTGCAGCACATTCTCTTCCAAGCCAATTAAACGTTTAGAATAGAACACAACGTTCTAGATATTAAAACGGATAATTAGGCATCAACAAATGTACCAGTAAAGGCAGATCTACAAAGTTCCACCCTCTAGAACCAAAAGCATATGTGGCATTCAAATGCCAAACCCTGCAGACACCTTAGAGGTCTTGTGTCCGTGGTGCCATCAAGGGGGTCTGTTCAGTGTGTGTGTGTGTGTGTGTGTGTGTGGGGGGGGGGTTGAGAAATTATTGAGTCAACATTCACACTATGGTGTGGGGGTGGGGTTTGTTTACAAACTATTTCTGCATAGCCTAATTAGTGTGATTGTAGAAATTCATATATGCGGCCGTGGTGTAGTGGTAATGGCAGTCGACCCCTGATCGGAAGGTTGGAGGTTCGAATCCCGCATCCGCCCACCATGTGTCGTTGTGTCCCTGGGCAAGACACTTAACCCCGAGTTGCTCCCGGTAGGTCTGGATGGCGCCTTGCAAGGCAGGCTACCACTACCGGTGTATGAATGTCTGAATGAATGGGTGGATGGCTGGTATTGTAAAGCGCTTTGGGGCTCCTCACAGGGGGCTAGAAAGCGCTATATAAATAAGCTCCATTTACCATTTATATGTGAAAGCATGAAGTTAATCCATTAGCCCTTTGCTAGTTCTAGGTTTTAGCTAGCACTTTGCTACTTTTAGCAATGCTTTTTTTTAAGCTAGCCTTTTGTTACATCTAGCCAGTGGTGGGCAACGCTAATTAAAAAATTAGTTCCACAATCTCTAAAACGCTTATTAATTTTTTTAGGTCCACAATTTCAAAAGCACAAATGTCTTATGAAAATTAGGGGAAGCTAATCTAATCCGCTATTTATATATTTCTATATTATATATATATATATATATATATATATATATATATATATATTTATATATAGCCGGCAGCGTTATCAATATTTGCACTACACTGCCAACTGAAAAGTAACAAAAATGATCCTAAAAGGATGAAATTACAAAAATCAAAGGATTTATTTAATACTTTACGTACATATATTCTATTCGGCCACGAAATTAACAAAAAATAGAATGATCTTTTAATCCCTAAAACCACTTTTAAATCTCAAATACACGGGTGTGTCGCCACCGCATTTATACATAAAAGTAACCCAAATACATAAAACTAACGACTCACCGTCGAATGGTCGACACAAAACACACAATAAAATCCTCCGGCCACGTTAATTTGGCTTGAAACAGCGGGGTTCTCTGCGGATTTATCCATTAGTAACCCAGCACAACCAACCAGCTGGACACAGAGTTAGCGTCTATAGGTAGTCAACAGATTTAATGAAAAGTAACTAAAATACATAAAACTAACGACTCACCGTCGAATGGTCGACACAAAACACACAATAAAATCCTCCGGCCACGTTAATTTGGCTTGAAACAGCGGGGTTCTCTGCGGATTTATCCAAGTAACCAGCACAAACAGCTAGCCACAGAATTAGCCCCTGAGTTCACCTCTGACCCGGAAGATGTCAAGATGGAATAGTCCATTTTTAGTAGGGGGATAAAGAAATCGACCGTTTTTTTTATTGCGTATTTAATGATCGTTTTCATCGTAACTATAATTATTTTTATGTTAAATGTACATTAACAAGCAGGATCAATGTTAGGGATGTAGGTGACTGGCCGGGGCGCGGCGGGGCCGGGGCCCCATGCTGATGGGATCCCCAGGCAACGGCATCATTTACCTACATGGTAGATCCGAGTCTGTTCTCCCCTCTGCTCCCCCTCACACCCTCCCTCCTCTCTGTTCTTTACGGTGGGGAAAAAGGTAAAACAAGCAGCATAAGAGCTTGTAAATAAGTTTATTGGTTTTTACTGATAGATAATTAGTTATTAGCGGTACTGCATTTTAAATAAAAATAGCACAAATCCGCTTATGAATTATAAAAGTTAGTCAATCCACAAAAACGCTGACAAAAAGTTTAGGTCCACTGTAAGCGGATTAGCGTTCATCTGCCCACCACTGCATCTAGCCCTTGCTACTTTTAGCTCTACATGCAGCCTTTTGTAAATTTAAGCTTCTAGCAGCTAAAGCTTACTCAACAGTAGCTAGAATCTACTGTTGAGCAACTTGGCTAGTCCTTTAGCTTCTAGCTATTTTACTATTTTTCATTATAGGGTTTTGATACTTTTGCCTATCTTTAGCTTTTAGCTTGTCATTTGCTACTTGTAGGTTATAGCTACGTTGGGGTTTTAGCATGCATTTTTCTACATTTTTGTTTTAGCTAGCATATTACTACTTTTGTCTGAGCTACTGCTTTACTTCAATATCTTCTGCAAACTTCAGCAGTCACTCAAAACACAACATTCACACTGCATTTAGCTGAAAATGCAAATTATCTAGTTTATTTTAGAAAAATTAATAGATTCAAATGTACATGTGTGTATACGTGTGTGAATAAGCACAAGTTCTTCTAATTTAAAATCTGAAAACATTCTGCAGATTCTCTCCTCACCCCTCCTCCACTAATGAAGAGCCTGGTCCCAGTCACTCATCCTACTCAGCTCTCCTTTGTCTCTGTCGTGAGGGGGGGATGAAGAGTGTGATTGGGCAAACCTGCTCAGGTGAAAGCAGACCTCTTGTCTGGGGACACAAAACCGTCTCTCAGAGTGTGTATTTCAGTAATGCGAGGTCAAAAGGACATGCCGCATTAGGGGGTCGGACACATGCACATATACACACACAAAGCAGTCTTCATTCATCCTCCAGTCTCCAACAATCGGTGCACCTACCTGGGAAAGGTAATTATTTGCTCTCTTGTCTGTCCTCTGGCTTTTACAAAACTCAGCTCTCTGCTCTGAGAGGAACCAGAGACAGTGAAAATAAAAGAAACTCATCTCAGCTACGTTTTTGCGCTTTGCATATTATTCTTCTAAAAAGAAATGAGAAAAACAAAAAATAAAAATCAATGGTCTGTGTAATGGACTTGCAACCTGTCCAGGATGTACCCTGTCCCTCACACAGTGACTGCTGGAAATAGACGCCATCTCCCCCGCAACCTGGAAAAGGGAACTGCATAACAAAAATAGACGGATGAATTAGGTTAAGCACGTTTCAGAACATTTAGAGCAGCACTTTTCTAAAACAAAATGTTCTGTCATTTCATGTGTAATTTGTTGGCATACACATCTACAGTAGGTTCATATTTGCCGCAGGGGCCAATAGTCTCCTGGAGTACTGCCATAACTGCAGCCCTGACTAAGCTTTGTAAAATTTAACACACCTTTTCCAAAAGTCAGATTGTATGTTTTCCTGGTATTACTTTACTCATAGGTAGGGGTGTACCAGTAAGCTAAAATCACATTTAGGTTCGGCTCAGTTTCAAGGAGGGCTCGGTTCGGTTAATTTTCGGTACAAAAAAGGCCCAAATAAAGACTTACAAAACGTTTCTTTTGCAAATATGCCAAGTATACAATACATTTGTATAAAAATAAATAAAAGTGACACATTTGGATGATATTTTAAATAAACTGCACTCTTTACAATAAATAAACTACACTAACAATAATAAAAATCTTAATAAATACAATAAAAGTCAGAACCAGAAAAATAAGCAGCAACAGTCCGTTTACAATCGAACTAATCAAGTTTAAAGTTTTTGTCCAAAAAGACCAACTTGTCTGCATTTTCTGCCAAAAGCACAGATCTAGTTGCAGTGAAGATCTCCAGCGGTGGAGAAAATCACTCACTAGCAATAGTAGCAGGAATATAGAGCTTTGCTAATTTTGCCGTGTGGCTGTATTTGGCCTCATTACTCACAACCTCTTCTTGGACCTGCTCCCACAGGTGGGACAGGTCCCTGGAAAAGTTCAGATTTCAGTCATCACAGACTTCTTAGCTGGATGTAGTCTCTGGTGGATTTCCCTGAAGAGGAAGAAGACTCAGCTGCTATCTCTGTCCCAGACTGGAAATTAAACACAAAGAGGTTAAGAAAATTAGTTAATAAGATTATAATGTTAAATTAAAAAAGTTAATTAGATGACATAATAAAATAACAATACCTCTTCTTGAACAGTCATCATTTCTGTTATGAGGTGGTTGAATCTCTCGTTCATCATCATCATCATCATCATCAGGGCAGAGCTTTAATCTGCTCCAGATCTAGTTGACGATCAGTTTTAGCTTTTTTATAAAGTGCTGCAACAACTTTTTGGCTGAAGTGTTGACATGATGGGATGTCGTAGCGGGGTTCAATAGCTTTAAAGCTAGCACTTCAACAACAGAATATGGATGTAGATCCCGAGCTTCAAAAACTCCTGCAGCTTGTGTTATTGCTTTGGACTGATCTGAATTACTAATAAAGGTTGTTTAAATGCTGCTGTCATGTGTTTGCACCAACCAAGCTGCTATTCTGTAGAAGAGATGTTCACGTTCGGATGATGTAGTTTCAAGTCCGTTAACAAGCTAGACGTGTTGCCTGCTGCAGCTCAAATCTCTGTGAAACGTCAACACACAGCTTTGGATTTGTTCACTTGTCTTTTAACAAGAAAGCCATAATGTTTCCAAACAGGAGAACGCAATGAGATGCTAGGCTGCTAATGCTATGCGTGCTGCAAGACTATAGCGCTGTGCTGAAACACACTTAGGAACTTTAGTTCTGTGGCACATCATTTCTCATTAATAAAATTTTATGAGTGAAAAAATAACCAAAATGGTATGCACGTGGACCGAACCGAACATGCCATACCGAAACGGTTCAATACACCCACGTGTACCATTACATCACTACTCATAGGTCTTCAGACTTTAGCAAATAATAGGTGATATTGTAGTAAGTGTTTGGCAAGAATCTAAATTTCAAATCCCAGCTTTGATATGTCATGATTAGGTAAGCTGTTGTAGATGCAGGTACCGATCTGCACAGACACTGAGTCAATATTTAGTTTGATAGGTGCTGAATAATCCTTGCCACAAACTGTGCTCATAATCTCTGCTCATAAGATCTTGCATTATTGCATGAGACTGCACTGAATGTCTTTTATCAGCTTTGGCCAAAATGGCCATAACTTTATTTTTCATGTACTTTGTAAAATATGACGTGTTTAAAAGTGGCACAAACGGAAGGAGGCCTTATGCAATCTTGCATGGGCTGCTAGAATTCCTGCAAAGATTTTTTTAATCTCAGCCAAAACCTTGTGTAGGTGGTTAAAGTCAGTCACACCTCATTGTGAGTCTGAATCATAGTTTAAACCAATATTTCTAGTTTTGACCAACACATTCATATTGCTTATATCCTTTAACAACAAATCACTGTTTTGGCAAACCTCTGCAACACAGAGCAGTAAAAACCTACCAGTACATTAAAGCTGCAGAGACAAAGCTGTTTCCTCACAGATTTATGGTCGGCATGGGTGGCCCCACCTAACGTCGCCATTCCAGCACACTGACACTGAATACACCATGCCATGCACAATACATCACCCTTTGGCTTTTCACTCACTCACATTATGCATTGGCTACCTTCAGTTTCTCCATGGCCCGTGACAGTAGGTAAAGACGAGGTTTTTCCGAAAGCTCCGTCATTTGACATTAATCACAGATATTTGATTTTCCCTTTATTGCAGCACGTTTGGCTTTGTTCACACTTGGTAGGCTGGATGACTTGATGTCATTGAGAAGAGAAACTTGTGATTGTGAAAGGATTTATGTAACGTGTGGTGTACTGTCCCAACAAAACATGTACAGTATTTTCTGGAATATAGGTCGCACCTGAATATAGGTCGGATTGTCCAATTATTGCCAAAGAATTGGAAAAATCCATATATAGGTCGCACCTACGTCAAAATGTGGACCGTGTTTAGCTCTGCTGCAAATTCTTTTTTTCATTCAACCTTTATTTAGTCAGGTAAATCTCATTGAGCCTCGAGGGCTCATTTACAAAAGTGACCTGATGTCTCTTCCACAGGAGCGCCCAGCAAGGCTTTTAAGAAGATTAACACTTAAAAACAATTATTTGTTTGATAAAAATTATAGCAAATATGTGTCTGAGCTGAACTTTTCTTTAATAAATGAATAATTTGAGCAGGATAAACACCTAAAAAAATATATTTGTTAGCTGACATTGTAAGAGTGTGTCTCAGTTAAATTTTTGTTGATAAATGATTACACTTCAGCTTATTTTATAAAAAGCCATAAATAGGTCGCACCTGAATATAGGTCGCAGGGCATGCAAAAATGATAAAAAGCTGCGA
The DNA here is from genome assembly GCA_038048925.1 of Garcialebias charrua. Lineage (NCBI taxonomy): Eukaryota > Metazoa > Chordata > Actinopteri > Cyprinodontiformes > Rivulidae > Garcialebias > Garcialebias charrua. The sequence goes on from JBBPBX010001471.1 coordinate 29,489, forward strand.
CCTATATTCCGGAAAATATGGTACTCAAATGTTTGGCCTCACTTTGACTTTATTTTAGTCTACAAAGAATAGTGGGTGCCAAAACACAGGAAAAATAAGACTGATATGTGTAACATGAAATGCTAAGGAGATCCAGTGTAAGTTAAAGGATGACCAACATATCATGCATCATATATTTTCCTTGTGCCTCATACCAAACCACAACAATAGATATAATTTTGCCCCTTTGTTGTGCAGAAAGCTAAAGTATCAGAAGAACATAGTTTAATCTCTGAAAGACGAGCTAAGTAGAGCAACCAAAGAGGATGAACAGCTATTATTTATTGCCCAAGAGCATAAAGACTGCTCCTTAGCAGTTCGTATAATGCCATAGAAACTCTATACTACTGTATCTGTTTTGCACACAATGTTTTCGACCTCACTAACCTGCATAAAGGGACATTAATTAGTGGCTATTTCTTACAGAAGGTCGGAGGGCTAAGACAATGTGCAAGTTGATAAAATAAATAATTAAACATCGTGCCAACCACGTTACATTGCTACATAGAAATATCAAAACCATATCAGGGTTTAAAGATGGTGTGTAAAATGTAATTAAAAAAAGAGTACCGGTAAGTAAGTTAACAGTAGGGGTTAGTCCTAATCAACAACCTTTCCTTTTCTTCTAGATATTGTGTTCCCTAAAGCAATAGTTTAAGAATTTGGAAATGAGATTCGGTGGAAAGATTATATATCATTTCAGACCCTATCATACAGTTTATAAAGCACAATAAATAAAACTCAATTGTCGTCACAAGATATTAAAAAAAAAAGAAAGCTAAATAAAAGCATCTCTATAATATAAACAAATAAAAAACTATAATGAACTATAAACTCAACATCTCAAATGGCATCAAAAGCCATGGAGAAGAGCTGGGGTTCACAGTAAGGGCCAGTTTACACGGCGCGTATTTTGAGTAGAACTCTACTTTCTCTTTGCGTCTTTGCTTATCGCCTACACGACGCTGCTGGCCCCCCTCTTTGCATCCGATACTTTCCTGATCCAGCTCTCAGGGTGGAA
>JBBPBX010001471.1:32912-52216 GCA_038048925.1 Garcialebias charrua
ATTAAAAATCTCTTTTGCAAGAGAATCCTTGGCCAAGACTGGCCACAGCAGTTACAGAACATTCACAACAAAAATGGAAAAGTTAACTCAGTCATAAATTAATTAATCAAAATATTACTCAGTTAAAACATTTACAGACGAATTCAAAAAACTTTCAATACAAAATCATAGGTATATACATATACAGGTGGTCCCCGACTTACGAACAAGTTCCGTTCCTACGTATCATTCGTAAGTCGAGAACCACCTGTATATACCACACAAGCCGCCACTGATACACATACATGTACGGTAATGAACAGTCAATCAATCAATCAATCAATCAACTTTATTTGTAAAGCACATTTCAAAAACCATAAGCTTAACCAAAGTGCTGTACAATAACATAAAAGACAAGTCAATTAAAACGATTAAAAAAAATAAAAAAACATACAAAAAATAAAAAATACATGTACCAGTCTTTCTGCAGGTGTATTAAAATGCCATAAAAATAAGATCATGTTTTAAAAGCCAAAGAGTGAAAGTGTGTTTTTAAAATGGATTTAAAAACAGGAAGAGAGGAGGCCTGTCTGACATTCAATGGTAAGTTGTTCCACAGCCTGGGAGCAACGACAGAAAATGCTCTGTCACCTCTGAGCTTCAGCCTAGTTTTGGGCACTGTCAGCAGCAACTGATCAGCTGATCTTAGAGATCGGGGAGGGCAGTAGGGCTGAAGCAGCTCAGACAGATATGGTGGGGCAAGGTTGTTCAGGCATTTAAAAACAAATAGCAAAAGTTTAAAATGAATTCTGTAGTGCACAGGGAGCCAGTGAAGGGACGCCAGGATGGGAGTGATATGCTCACGCCTACGGGTCTGGGTTAAGAGGCGAGCAGCAGAGTTCTGCACGAGCTGCAGACGGGCGAGAGAGGTCTGGCTGATGCCTACATACAGTGCATTACAGTAATCAAGACGAGATGTTATAAAAGCGTGGATTAATTTCTCCAAGTCAGGTCTTGATAAGATTGGTTTCACTTTTGCAATTTGTCGAAGCTGATAAAAACTTTTCTGAACAACACTGCTGATCTGTTTATCAAATTTAAAATCAGACTCAAACTTCACCCCCAGATTGGTGACACAGTCCGTGAGATAAAAAGACAGTGAGCCAAGGTCTATGCTGGAAGAAGGACAGCAACTCGGTCTAAACATCATGACTTCAGTCTTGTTCTCGTTTAGACTGAGGAAGTTTAGAGAAAACCATGCCTTAACATCGTTAAGGCAGTGTGTGAGTTGCTGGAGAGTATTGTTTTGTGCCAGGGGAAGATAGATCTGGCAATCGTCAGCATAAAAATGAAAAGCTATCCCATGTTTCCTAAAAATTGAGCCGAGGGGGAGTAAATAAAGAGCAAATAAAAGAGGGCCAAGGATAGAGCCCTGGGGTACGCCATGTGGAAGAGGAGCAGTGGAAGAAATAAAATTGTCCATTTTTACACAAAAGCTCCTATTGGCCAAATAGGACCTAAACCAATTGAGGGCGACACCCCTGATGCCCACACAGTGCTCAAGACGAGAGATTAAAACCCTGTGGTCAACAGTGTCAAATGCAGCAGACAAGTCTAAAAGCAATAAAACAACACACTTTCCTGAATCTGTTAAAAGAAAAATGTCATTTGAAACCCTCAGGAGTGCACTCTCTGTACTGTGGCGGGCTTTAAATCCAGACTGGAATGGCTCAGTGATACCATTGTCCTCTAAGAATGGTACCAGCTGGTTGTAAACAACCTTCTCTAACAGTTTAGAAATAAAAGGAAGATTAGAGATGGGCCTGAAGTTGGAGCAGACAGAGGGGTCAAGGCCTGTTTTTTTAAGTAGAGGGCGTACAAATGCATGTTTAAAAATCTCTGGTACCATACCAGAGGAAAGACTGGTATTAATAATCTGGAGTACACTTGGTCCTATTGTATAAAATACCTCCTTAAACAAACGAGGTGGGATGGAGTCTGCGGGGGAACCAGAGGGCCTCATATGACCAACTGTGTCCTCTAGAGAAGAGAAGGACACAGGCTCAAACTGATCAAAGACAGATGAGCAGTGTAGAGGAATGGAGGGGTCATAAGAAGGCTGAGAAATACAAGCTCTGGTTGACACAATCTTATCAGTGAAGAAGTGAAGGAAACTTTCACAGACTTCACTAGAGGCGTCAAAATCAACAGATTTAGGAGCGTTGAGAACAAGGTCTATGGTTTTGAACAGAACTCTGGGGTTGTTACAGTTAGATGAAATAATGCCTGAGAGATATTTGTTCTTCTCAGCTTTTACAGTGTTTTGATAATGTAACAGGCTCTCTTTGAAAATATCAAATGAAACATGCAATTTGTTTTTTTTCCACCTGCGCTCTGCTTTTCTGCACTCGCGCCTGGTTGCGCGCGTGACGTCACTCAGCCAGGGCTCGGGAGCAGGTCTGGTGCGCCGGCTCTTCAAAGGAGCGATCGTGTCCAGTGTTTGTGAACAAACAGAGTGGAAGCTGGAAACCAGTTCATCAATATTTAAACTAAGAGAGTCTTCAGAGTTCTCCTCGCAGAGACCAAGAAACGTGGAGGAGAACAGGGCTGGAGAGGAGGAGTTGAACATGTGACAACGCTGAGGAGGCGCGCGCACTTGAACTGGACAGTGTGTTGGAATGTCAAAAATAATCGGCTTATGATCCGAAAACACAGCGTCGCATATGTCCAAATTAGAGACCTCCAGACCGTGAGACAAGACCAAGTCCAGTGTGTGCCCGAGAATATGTGTAGAAGCGGACACGGACTGCACAAAATTAAAAGAGTCAATAATGTAAAGGATTAAGAGGAGGTCAATATTAATACTGACCTCTTTACCTTAATTAATTTACTTATTCAGATTGAATAGTAAATTCACGGATTCTTTTCTTTTTCAGTTTACTCAATATATCTGTGATCTTTATGATGGACAAATAAACAGAGCTATAAAGTGACAATGGACACGTTAACTTAGTTTGATATGTCAAAGAGACACTATCATTTATTTAAAATGAATCAACTAAATTAACACCATTACACTTGATTGACATGATTTCACTTTCTTTCAATTCAAATACGTCAGCACACTTAAATTTAACACAACAGACATAAATACTAGATGTTAAACATATTTAGTCTGTGGCTCCTTGACTTAAAATAGTTTCCAGCTTAGATTGAGAGGGAAAGGAATAGAGGAAAGATGGTTTAAAGGAAAATTATCGTGAGCATGATACCAGAATGACACTTCTCATCCGACTTCTGCTAAAATCCAGGTACGTTTTGTAAACAGCTCTTTACCTTTCGACGACAGCCCGGTAAGAGGGAAGACCTTGTAGCTTTTCAGATGCACGGGTCCTTGTGGGAACCAGTACAGTACCTTCGAGCAGGGTATTCGTTTACGTTTTCAACGTCTCCTGGTTTCGCGTTGGTCATCAGAAAATATGTCAGCTCCTGGCCTCTGACTTCAAGATAAACTTATTCCAGGGAGGAATAATCAAAGTTTTTGAGCTTACGCTCGTTCGAAATGGACCCATAACAACATGTTATCAGTCCCAGCTGGATGACGAGTCCTTAGCGCGTGACTGGTGGTCATTCAGCTCTCTGGGAAAAATTCACATCTCTCTCTGAAGCTCCCAGAAACTCTGAAGCGTTTCCGCACAGTTAGAACTTAAAAAGGATCAGAGAGGAGAGTTCACTTGTCTTATCGCGACCCAAGGTTACAGCCAGAGCAGAGGGAGATTTGTTTAGGAAAAGACAGAGAAGCTGGAGCCTTGTTCATGAAAAACAACGGATTAACCTGTCTTCTGATGTTCTAAACAAAACCGTCTGGTCTATGTGACCCGAGATTTCACCTTTAACACAGCAGTGAACACAGTTTAACTCTTACAGAATAACACAGTTTAAAAGCACACATCATGAAAATGACAAAAGTTATTCTTTTGATCACATCAGCCTAAAATCAAAGATAGAAATAGTCTCTTTTTGGTGACTATGTTATCAGATTATAGCTAAATGAATGATTTTGTAGTAAATGTCTTGCTTTACTGAGAGGTCAGTAAAGGTCATCACTGGACAGTTCAAAAACCTTAATTTGACCCTGGGTAGGTCCACTACATCTCCCCCCTTTTGGAAGCCATCGCCAGTCCTTGGGGATGGGGTCCAACACGAAAGGAAACCTTGAACTGTCTTTGATCTTGAAGTAATCCAGCAAGTGGAAAAGAAAAATCAAAAATTATAATCCCATAAAGTTTTTGGAAATTCCATACTGTTCGGAGGTAATCCCATTGCGAAAAGCTTTTAATCCCTTGGAAAACTGAGTCTGTTAACTCTTGGCAAACAAAGTCTGTGATCCTTTGGGAAACAAAGTCTTATAATCCACAGCGGTAATTCCACAACGATTAGTTTTGTTGATTGATCAGCAACAATTGTTTTCATAATCAGCATGTAGAGGGGATCCCTCGATTGACGCAGAGGAGGCGACCCTTGGATGAAGGTTGAAGACCAAGCGTTGGAGCTGCAGGTCCCCACATCGAAGGTTGTTGGCTGGTTGGTTTCCAGTCAGTGCCACTCTGGTTCTATGTGTCATGCAATTATGTGGTTTTTTAGGTGGGCTTATGATTGGGATTTTACATTAAGCCTTACCTATATGCACCTGGTATGTAAGCTATCATGGTTTAGATCAGCTACAATTACCAATTAAGGGGTGGATCAATTCTGTAAAATTAGATATAGGGATCTGTACCTATAAAATTTTGGAGGGCTTCTGTAACGAAGGCCTCTAATTCCAAACTATTCCTCCATTCATTACTTAGTTTAGGTTAAACTAAAATAGAAAAATGAAATATAGTTTGATCTAAATGTCTGTTGTCTTTTAGACGAACGACGTAGGATTTGGTATTCCTAATAAATTTTGAAGTCTATGGCGAGACTCATCAAAATGAATAGATAATCTAGAATAGAAACGATCGAATCGGTTCAATTTAGAAATTGTGAGACCAGTGTAGTTTATGGTACCTTGAGTAGCTTTAAACTACATTGACTCTTCGACGATTGAGATTTAACAAAACGAACTGCATGTTGGCATAGTTAAATCCATATCATTCATTAACCAATGTTAATACAAAACCTTTTTGGCTGGGAGTGTTCAGAACCAAACAATATCTCAACTAATGACAACAGTAATGACTAAACAACAAGGAAACAACGTTTCACTGCTTCGACACACTCTTGTCGTCAGATTCCAAAGTGCAACACACAAGAAAAACAGGTCTCAACTTTATGACCGAGGTCAAATTAAATCTCGTGGATTTAAACGGTTGTTAAGGTTAGTTTTTTGTTGTGGGTTTTAGGCTTAGCGTTTCTAAGTTCAAATTGGACAATGCGACTTATAGGGTGGGAAATACGGTAGTTTAAACCTGATTAGTTTATTTACTAACTTGTGTTTGGACGACCTTATTATCCCATGAAGTCGGTGAGTTTGTGAGATCTTTGTCTTTTGTGGAGTCATTGAACGCCTTGTAAGGTTTGATCTGATTTCGATGTACCCATTTAGCAATTGGCTCTTTGCGGCCTTTGCTGATTTTGATTTCGTAGACGACTGAGGACACTTTGTCTGTTATCAGATGAGGTCCAGTCCACCTGGGCATTAGTTTGCGGGCGAGAGTTCCGGTCTCGGACCCTCCTTTCCCGGTTGCTGGGGCGAACGTATAGTACCAGACTCTGTCTCCCACTTGGAGTTCATTGTGAGAGGCCTTCTGGTCATAGTACGCCTTACGTCCTTCAGCGGATTTTTCCAGGTTTTTCTGGGCGAAAGCAAAAGTGTTTCTGAGGTGTACATTCAAATCTTTGTCTTTGGCATGGCCTAACATCACCCCCCTTTGGTCATGGGGGACCACGAACACAGGTGAGGACGTCCGTCCATGGGCACAAGTTAGGATGCCACCGTTTAGTTTAAGCTGTTCGCGCAGCTGAGAGAAGACGGTACACAGGAATCGTTTAGGTTTTGGCCAACGTATCTTCTTACGTTTACCTCTTTCCGTGTAATTCAGGTGTGTCACAACCGTCGGCGCAGTCGCAGGTGTGTCTGATTGTACAGACTGCGACGGGTCACTGTCGTTGCGTGTGTCTTCCCACCTCTCGACTGAAGAGAGGCTCTTTGAGTCTGTAAAAACTATGTCATTTCTGACTAGTTCTAGACACAAATGTCCCTGAACCAAGGTCTCATCGAAAGCTTGGCTGATAGCCGAATTACCTGTCCCAGAGGACAGTACAGCAAACTCGGTGTGGGGTCCTTGGATCTCCACACCTTTCTCTACCTGTGGTAGGTAATGTGAGTTTGCCCCCTTCTTGTCTGATGAGGGGTCCTCGTAATCTGCAACAATGATGTCCAAGTGACTGTCAGCGTTTGGTTGACTGTCATTTTCTGGACTCAGATGCCCTTGAACCAAGGTTTCATTGAAAGCTTGGTTGATTGCCGAATTACCTGTCCCAGAGGACAGTACAGCGTCTTCGGTGTGGGATCCTTGGATCTCAACACCTTTCACTACCTGTGGTAGGCAGTGGTCAGGGAGTGCTGAATGTGTCAGCTCACAGAGGAGGTTCTCTTGTTGGGCCAGAGTTTGGTCCAACTTTTGGGTCTCTTCTGTCTCACCTGTAGTTGAAGGTTCACTTACCGGGCTCTCGTCCTCGGATGAGCAGTCCCTTGTGTCCTCTGCGGTACCTGCGGTTAGGCAGTCTGTATCGCAACTAGGAAGCACTTTTATTGGCAGGGGTTTTCTCACTGTGCTCCACATTTTCCGTCGACCATAATCTATAATCGCGTTGAAGCGGTTTATAAAATCTTGGCCAACCAAAAATGGGAATGAGTCAAGTTTAGACACGTACACCGGGTGGCGTAGTGTCATTTCGCCAATCTGCATGTGAACCATAGCCATAGCTGTTAGGGTTGTTCTCGTCTCTGCGAGACCCTGTAGCTCAATAGCACATTTCTCAAAGGGTATTTGCCTGTCAACACCGTTAGCGGCGGTCCTCAGCTCCTCGAACAGCTTGGCCGACATAATAGTTATATCAGAACTGCCATCCAGGAGGGCTTCACGCTCAAGGACACCTTCCAGTGTGATAGGCAGGTAAGCTTTCTTAGCCACCCCCCTTTGTATAAAGTTACACAGAAACCTCACAGGTCTTGGCCCACGTTTCTGTTCACGTGTGACTCTGTCTGTGTAATCTTGTTTACTGTCAGCATCTTGTTGGCTGTCAGCATCATGACCTTCAGGATGTTGTTGTGTGTCAGCAATTGGTTTGCTGTCAACATCCATGGCAATGTTGGTAGTAGTGTGCGCTGAGTTATTTGTGTGCTCTGAGTCTTTGTGAAAGACAGTGCTACACATCGCTCCAGGTTGGTCAATGTTGATAGTGTCATTATCAATGATAACGCCACTCATTGTATCAGGTTGGTCAAGCACAGTAACATTCAAATCTACTGACAAACTACTTACTTCCTCTGTCTCTTCCGAGCATAGAGGTGTTGGGCCATTATTCCGGGACATTCGTGACTCTTTGCCTGTCTCGAACTGTTCTGTTCGAGGCGCGGGAGGTGCAGTTCCAAGGCTCGGGGGTGGCTGTTGGGACGACGCATAGTTACATGAGTATAGGTCCTCATCCTTCAATTTCTTTTGAAGTCCACCCACCGATTGACCTTGGTTTTCACCCATCTGGTTCGATCTGAACCGTTGTGGGTCTCTTAGAGAGTGAACACCTACCTTTTGTGGTTCGTTGCTTGTCTCAGATTTTTCAATCTGAGGTGCTTCAGGGGCGGGGCTCCCTTTAAACCATTTTGAGTCACTGTTCCAACTGGTACCAACATTTCGGTGTATGTCAGTTTGAAAATCTTGTTCATTCTTGCTAGTATCATCCAACTCTTTTAACGACCGACGTAAGTGCTCTACCTCTCCCGAGGTCAGAGGGCCTTTGAGACGACGGTGTTTATTCTCGCTTCCTATAGGAGAGAGAACCTCGCCTATTTTTTGCGACTGGGATACGACCTTTTGACCTGGGCACGCCTCAGTGGGTGTTTTGTTTTGCATGTGAGCCTCAACAGCAGTTACAGCGCACTGTGTCATCACTGATTGTTTAAACTGATGTTGTAGCTCAAGGCCTTTTTTGAGACGTTTTTCTTTTTGTCGTTTGCTATTGTTGTCACTAACTGTGTGCTCTGAGTTATCCATGTGCTCTGAGTTATCAAAGACAAGGTCACTCAATGTACCAGTTCGGTCATCCTCTGTATCATTCAAGTTTTCAAACAACCAACTTATGTCCACTATCTCCTCAGAGCATAGAGGTATGTTGCCTTTTTTCTGGAACTTCTGTGACCTTTTGCTACTCCCGGACTGTCCAGTCCGCAGTGCAGGGGCAGGAGCTTCAGTGGCGGACTTAGACATTTTGGGGCCCCAGGCAAACCTTTGTAAAGGGGCCCTGTACTGGTCTGTCGTGGTGAAGAGGGAGCTGAGTCAAAAGGCAAAGCTCTCAATTTACCGATAGATCTACGTTCCCACCCTCATCTATGGTCATGAGCTTTGGGTTGTGACCGAAAGAACAAGATCTCGGATACAAGCGGCTGAAATGAGTTTTCTCCGCAGGGTGGCTGGACTCTCCCTTAGAGATAGGGTGAGAAGCTCAGTCATCCGGGAGGGACTCGGAGTAGAGCCGCTGCTTCTCCACATCGAGAGGAGCCAGTTGAGGTGGCTCGGGCATCTGGTTAGGATGCCTCCTGGACGCCTCCCTGGTGAGGTGTTCCGGGCATGTCCCACNTATATATATATATATATATATATATATTGTATTGACTACTACTATATACTACTGTATTGACTGTATTGTATATACATGTATAATACTACTGTATTGACATCATTCAGCAGCAAATCCCATCCATCCATCCATCCATCCTTCATCAGCAAATGATGTCAAACATGAACACTTCTGAAAGAGCAGCAGCTACTGCATTGACATCAATCAGCAGCAAACCAGTAGCAAATCACATCCATCAGAAACATGTTGCAACCATGGTGACACCAGTGCCTTGGTGTGCACTGTGCAGTCCATGTCCACGTGCATGAAAAACAAGTCCATGAGCTCTAAGAAAGCTCGAAGCAGCAGAAAAAGAAAAATAATTCCCTTACTTTGATTGAAGTGTAGGTAGACAGTCTGTATGATGTTTTTCTCAAGTTCAAACCTGGATCACATGGAACTCAACCATGAATGATGGGGAGCATTTGAGGCCAGGTGTGAGTTCAGGTGTTCTGTTGGGGAGGTCAGCTGCATCCACTTCTCTGCTGTTCCCTGGGACTGCCACCTTTCTTTCTCCTGAGGTGAGACCACCTCACCTCAGGCTGTTTGCAGTCACACATTCCTCATACAGCTCATCCATACTTGTTTAGCCTGCCAAAAGGTGTTAAAAAATTCATTAGTGACACATAGCCTAGGTTATGTAGTGATAAATAAATGGAAAAACGTGTATTGTTTATATTTATAAATTTAGCATTGTAGTATGTAAACTACATTTTGAAATGTATTTATTAATTACCTATATGAACTGTGATTTTTTTAAAGATGGACAAGGTTGTATGTTTGCATAGTGTAAAGTAAATGTATTTATTTTTATTTTATTTATTAAAATTCATTCATTTCACTAAAACAAAGTCAACAACTCAATAAAAAATAAAAAACATACATTCAAAATAAAATGAAAGGCAGCAGATGAAGAATAATCTTATAATCTCTGCCCCTTTTTTACCCAAATAAACTCACAACAATGATTTATCAAAGAACAAAATTAATTGCATCACCAAATGTAAGATTACATCATCTTAAACAACTCAAATAAATTCTTATGTTATTTTTCATATTCCTTCAAAAAAAAATCACTTTTAGCAATCTCTTAAATTCACAATTATGTACTTATTTGTACGTGTCAGTTGTACACTTTTGTTTATAACTATCAATAATTAAACATGGTTCACAACTACACTGGAAATTATTGAATTTTTACCTGCCAACCAGGTGAAGACTTTCAGTGATCTTCTCCACTTCTTCTTCAAGGGTTCTCCTGGTTTTGTTACATTTATTATCCGTCCGTCCATCCATTATCTTTACCTGCTTTCTCCTGTGCCCATGTCCAGCACGAAGTTTCTGCCCTGGTGCATGGTTCTGGTGGTCCAGAGCGCCGGAGCTCCGGCGCGCGCCGGGGGCCGTTCTGGATCGTCTACCCAGGCAGGGAGCCTCTTGGTGGGGCTTCAAAGCAGCATGGCCGGCCTGGTTCTCAGTTGAGCTCCGGCGCGCGCCGGGGGACCTTCGGACGGATTTATCTCGGAAACAATGCTTCGTCTGGCGGCCTCGTAGCTGCCGTGTCTTCCGTAAACTGCCAAGACTGGACCAATGAGATGAGCCGGATTCTGTAGTTTCAATCACGTGTGTAAAAGGGCTGTCAGCTCATTGGTCACAGAGCTTCTTCTTCTTCTATTGTTTATTGGCGGTTGGCGAACTTATTTTAAGCACATTACCGCCACCAACCGGACTGAGTGTGTGCATTGCCGTCTGCTCCCAATCATACACGTCATGTCAACAAACTAAAAGACACTTATGAGTTGTTTTTGAAAAACAACTTTTTATTTTATTTGGGTTGGATAATAAGGAAAATTGAGGACAAAGCATTGTTTTATCTACGTCTAGCGACAATAAAAAAATAAAATAAAAAATAAAAAATTTCTGCCAGGTTGAACTGCTCACTCCTGGCCAGCAGAGGGCCCCATTGAGCTGTCGGGCCCCTGGGCACCCGCCCGGTGTGCCCGTATTATAGATCCGGCCCTGGCTGTTACTATTTTAGGCTCTGCCCACGACGTCATGTGAGAATCACAAGCAAAACTTTGAATGACAAACAAAAACTTAGAATAGCAAGCAAAGATTTCTGACATGCGCAAATAATTATTTCACTTCATGACACAAAAATTTGTGATTTTAATTTAAAAAAGTTTTTTTAAGCAAAACTTTTATTTGTTAAAAAAAATTACAATTCAAAATGTCTTGATCACAATTTTATTTTATGTAATTGAGGTTTTTTTTTTTTATAGAATAATTGTGAAACAAATTGAACTCCATAGCAGAGGTCCCATTTTCATAATTTTATAGATTACAGTACACTAAAAAGTTGCACTGTGCCCTTGTTTTTCAATTTTGTAATTTATCGTTGTTTATTAAACTCTGAAAGCTATGTGACTTTGTTAATATTCTGTCCTAAAATGTGGTTAGATGTGCCCCTTTTTTCTGAGCAGCTGCCCCTTTAGTGGGCTCTACACGTCCCTACCTAGCGCCATCCATCGTTCTGTTCCTACAGAATCTTCTCGCGTTAGCAAGGATTCCGAGTGACAGAGAAGCTCTGGCGGTCATCCGGGATTCATAGAACCGTAGTTACATACGTTACTTTTGTTCTATTTCATCCCTACTGATTGCCAGAAGACGGTGCTGAAAGCACTGAATGACTAATATCAACGATGTCACAAGGAATCCTGAGCACATACCTCACTGAGAAGGCCCAGAGGACCCTTGCAGAAGAATCTGGGCCAGGGGGGTGATGGGTGGCCACGTTAACTCTGTAGAATCTGGTGAACGTGCTTGGGGAAGCCCATGATACGGCAGCACATATTGCTTCCAATGGAACCCCTCTCAGAGCAGCCCAGGAAGCGGAGACGGTCCTGGTAGAGTGTACCTTCACATCGACTGGTAGAGGACAGTGTCCTGCTGCGTAGACATGGCAGATGACATCCATGATCCAGTTGGAGAGGCGCTGCTTGGAAAGAGGATAGCCCAGTCTAGGGCCCCTGTAACACACAAACAGCTGGTCTGAGTATTGTATAGCGGTAGTAGCTGCAACGTATTTGTCCAATGCGCTCACTAGGCACAATAATCCAGACCCTTCGTTGGCATAGGCTAAAAACGTGCAAGCCTTAACGGTTGGTTACAGTGAGAGTGAGATAAGACCTTTGGTCCCAAAGCAATGTTTGGCCACAAGGTAACATCAGAGCCCTCAGGGCCCCACCTGAGACATGAGGGGCTGGCTGAAAGAACATGCAACTTGCCGACCCTCTTTGCTAAGACAATAGGCAGCAGAAAAGCCATCTTAGATGAAAGCCACTTGAGGTCCGCCTGCATCAAAGGCTCATATGGAGGGTGGCACAGAGCACCGAGAACCAAGGGCAGGTCTCAACTTGGTGCTCATGCAGCTGTCGACGGGTGCAACCTACGGGCACCACATAGAAAGAGAGAGACTAGATTATGGCTTCCCACCATATGGCCATTAATGCCGGTATGATTAGATGATATTGCCGCTATGTAGACCTTGAACATCGAAGGAGAGGGACCTTTACCAAAGGGAGACTGGAGAAATTCCAGAATGGTGGGTACCGCACAGGAGACTGGGTCCTCATTGTGATCAGAACACCATTGGGAAAACAGATGCCACCTGTTTTTGTACTGCTGATGAGTAGAAGGTGCCCTAGCACTCAAGATAGTGTGTTAGACAGGGCTTGAAACTCCAGTCAGCTGCTGTCCTGGCCTTACAGCGGCAGCACCCACAGCTGAAGACATTGAGGATTGGGGTACCATAGCAAACCCCCACCCCAGCTGAGACAACAAGCCCCTCCTGGTCGGAAGAAGCCATGGGACGTCCTGACATAAACTCATAATAGTAGGAACTATGGTCATGCTGGACAATATGGGGCCACCAGTAGCAATAGCCCTTCTCTAGGACTCTGTGAAGGGTTGGCCAGATCAGAGAAAGGGGTAGAAAGGCATATAGAAGGACCCTTGGCCAAGGATGAACCAGCACGTCCTGGCCCAGTGCACCAGATGCCCCCGTAAGGGAGTACCATAGGGGACACTGGATTAACTCCTCTGTCACAAACAGGTCCACCTCTGCTTGACCAAAACAGTCCCAGATCATCCGCACTATGTCACTGTGGAAGGACCACTCTCCCAGAGCAAATCTTTGGCAGAAGAGAAAATCTGCAACCTGATTGTGTCGCCCTGGTAAGTATGTTGCCCACAGGGTGGACAGAGAAGGGGAGGCCCATTCCAGGAGCAACCTGGACACGCTAAGAAGCTGTGCTGACCTGGTGCCCCCTTGGTGGTTGATGTGGTAGACAGCAGAGGTACCGTCTGACCAAACGAGGACATGCCTACCTTCCAGGTGGGACAGGAAGTGCCTGAGTGCCAATTGCATTGCATGTAGCTCTAGTACATTTATATGTCTGGAACGGTCCCTTTGGCCCCATTGGCCCCGAACCGCTCTGTGTTGCAATACCATGCCCTATCCTATGGAGCTGGCATCTGTTGTGACTACTTCCCTGCGACACAGTACCACCCCCATGGGGACACCCCTGGACAAATAATCTTCATCCCTCCATGGAGTCAGGGCATGAAGACATGGCCATGATGTGACTATGAGTTTACGATGCCTGTGTAGCCTGGCATCCAGGCAAAAACTGTTGAGCCACCTCTGCAAGGGGCAAAGAGACAGCAGGCCTAAGGGTATCACCCGAGTGTCTGAGGCAGTGTTGTTTTCGTTAATGTCACGATGACGAAAATTTTTCGTCGACACCCCCTTTTTTCATGACAATAATGAGACGGTAACAAAATAAACATTGCTCTTTAATGACTAAAACATGACGAAATGTGTGTGAGTTTTCGTTGACGAGACGAGACTGAACGAAAATGTTAGTCGGTGGTCCGTCAATAATTACCTCCGGCCAGATTTCCAGATTTTGACCAAACGGTCCACTTCAACTTAACTTTGATTGATGGACAACGATTACATCTAATCACATTGAAGCTTACGTTGTTTTGACCAATGAAAACAGGAAGGCGGGTCTTAGGAAAACGAGCATGTGTGTATGTGGCTTCAGTCAAAACAATGTGGAGTTTGTTTAGTTTTAGAAACAAGTTGCGCTCTGCCTCCTCCGTAACAGAGGTGATTTCTCCGACTCAAAGTGTCCGGCGCCTCCTCTGACAGACGATGTGGCATCCCTTTCGAGCGAATCGTGGGTCAAATGAGCGAGAGAGGAAGAGCGGGCAGCCTGCCACCGGGGAGTCCGTTCATGTGTGTGCGCGCGTGTTCATTTTGACTTGAGGCGTGAGCTGCAGTCTCTGTGATAGCAGCTCTTCCCTGTTGTAAATAAAACTCCGTTTGGCTGGACTCCGTCTGCAGCGAATCAAAGTTCAGGAGGTACGTGGGTCAAATGATTTCAGCAACTAATTTAACGGGCGACCGTGGTGTAGTGGTAATGGCAGTCGACCCTTGATCGGAAGGTTGGAGGTTCGAATCCCGCATCCGCCCACCATGTGTCATTGTGTCCCTGGGCAAGACACTTAACCCCGAGTTGCTCCTGGTAGGTCTGGATGGCGCCTTGCAAGGCAGGCTACCACTACCGGTGTATGAATGTCTGAATGAATGGGTGGATGGCTGGTATTGTAAAGCGCTTTGGGGCTCCTCACAGGGGGCTGGAAAGCACTATATAAATAAGCTCCATTTACTAATTTAAATTAGTGTCAAACTACACACACACACACGCACACCCACTCACACACACACACACTGCTGAACACAAGCAACGTCCCCCTCCTTTCTTAATGTAGAGATTTTAAACAAAAACCCTACAAGCATTAAAATAAAAATAATTTAAATGAGATATATTTATTTGAGGCTGGCAATTTAATTTAGAAGGTTCATTTTCCCTCTGAGGAACATGAATAAATAAAGTATGTATGTTGGTTCTGGGAGATGACTCCAGCTCTTACTGTGAAAGTTATTTAGAATACTGTCTGGGAGTCCTATAACCAGCTCTGTGGAACTTCCTTTTAGATTGTGATATTGAGTATTCTAAATTTATTGCAGATGAATTGACTGAACTGTGTCTGTTCAATGTGGTGTTGAGTCTTTTTGATTTTTTTTGTTGCTGCAGGGCAGTTCTCTGGGGCACATATTTTACATTAAGTTCAAATACATTGAAACGTCATGTAAGTCATTGTTACTTGAAGCTGAATTGTTTGGGCGGCCGTGGTGTAGTGGTAATGGCAGTCGTCTCCCGATCGGAAAGTTGGCGGTTCGACTCCCGGGACCCGCACCATGTGTCGTTGTGTCCTTGGGCAAGACACTTAACCCTGAGTTGCTCCCGGTAGGACTGGAAAGCACCTTGCATGGTAGTCTGCCGCCACCGGTTTATGAATGTGTGTAGCATTCAATATATGTGTAGCACTTTGAGATTTTCAGTAATGAAAAGTGCGTTATAAATTGAATTAATTATTATTATTATAAAAACAGTTGTTTGCACTTTTCAGAGAGCATTTTTAATAAACGTTGGCAAAATGTTACGATTTTATTTTATCAACTACACAAAAAAGTTTCAGGCTCAGCATTTTTTTTCACTTTAAGCTCTGAATTTAGAATGCACAATATTTCTGCCCATAATTATATTCTATGTCTGAAAGTAAGCTGTTTAGTCACGCCCACTGCTACCCGACGCTGCACGTTATATGAAGGGACTCAAATTACTCAAATTAATTTGTAAAGACTAATATGTTTTCTTTTTATTTTAAAGACTAAAACTAGACTTACATTTTTTAAAGTTTTTGTCGACTAAAGCTGGACTAAAACCATTAAATATGGAAATGACTAAAACTGACTAAAACTAAGAAGTATTTTGGTCTAAAAGACTAAGACTAAAACTAAAATCAAAATGGCTGTCAAAAACAACACTGGTCTGAGGTAAGTTTGCCTAGTAGTTGTAAGAAGGCAACGTAGGGGAGCTGCCTGCCCAGCCTGAATCGACTGTTGAAGTGGAGTATGTCGCCCACCCTCCGAACGGATGGGCGAGCTCTCATGGAGGGTGAATGCAGAACCACTCCAAAAAGGTGATTGTCTGTAAAGGAATAAGGCAGCTCTTCTCCATATTGACATTGAGGCCCAACTAGGACACGTGAACAAGCATGTGATTCATGTTGTGAATGGCACAGGCCCGAGACAGAGCGTAGAGAAGCCAGTCATCTAAGTACGGCAGAACCTTCACTCCGACCTTCAGGGGAGAGAGGGCTGCCTTCACACATCGAGTGAATACCCTCGGAGAAAGAGAGAGCCCGAATGGGAGTACCTGAAACTGCCAGTGGCAACCCCAATAGGCAAACCAGAGAAAGTGGTGATGTTCTGCCACAATAGGCACATGAAAATAGGTATCCTTCAGGTCTAGAGACGTGAACCATGCTTCCCTAGTGACGCTTGAAGGACCTCTGCTGTCATGAGCATGTGGAAAGGCAGCACCCTTAGAAACTGGTTGAGCCCCTTCAGATCCAAAATGGGACAAAAACAGCCTGTCCTCTTTTGTACAAGGAAGTAAGTTGAGTAATTGCCTCTGGGTTGTTGTAGAGGGTCCACTGTTTCCATTGCACCCTTGGACAAGAGGGTGGAAAGCTCCTGGTCTAGTGCTCGGGCTTTCAACAAGTCAGTGATTAGAGTCATCTTGACCCAACGTGAGATGTGAGGCCGCCGTCGGAATTGTAGCCAGTTACCATGGGTCAGAGTGACAACTACCCATGCGTCAATGGCTTGAGCAGCCCAGTAACTGAGTTGCTGGTGGGAGAAATATCCGACGGTTGGCTTGGTGGCATCACCATCTCCCTCCATGGACCATAGGGGCTGTGAGGGGACGATGTGGCTAGAGTCCCTGGTCCAAACCTACCCAGCTGGTTGGTGGACCGGCTCATGAAAGGTCCTGCTGGAACTCTGCTGAACCGCACAAGGGCAACAATCCTGAAGCGGTGGCCAAATGCAGAGGACAGCCAACAGGCGCATTGTATGCCGAGGAGGTGGAGGGGGCATTGCCCTGCTAAAGGTCAAAAACTGCTGCCTTGTCTGTCGCTCCTGGATGGTCCGTTCGAGCGCTTCTAAGGCAGCCAGACCGAACAACTCCCCTAGCACCACGGATGGATCTACAACATGGCTCGGTCAATGTTGACTGCGCCAACCAGACCTGTTGGCGAGCTTGGACCAAGAAGGACATAACATTCCCAAGTTCCCTCGATATCAGCGCAAAGGCCTGAAGCGCTGCATCGCTAAAGCCCATTGCTGCTGTAGCACTACTGGTGCCCTGAAGGGATGCAAAGAGGTCAAACATGAGGTGCGCCAAGGAATTGCTGAGGAGGCCAGCACGTGCTCCGGCATGATAAGCTCTGCAGAGTAATTCGTCCATGACACAACACTGAGCTCATGGACACCGAACATCACTGCGCAGGGCTGCCTCTGGTGCAGTGGTGGGATGTAACTAAGTACAAATACTTTGTTACTGTACTTAAGTACATTTTCATGTATCTGTACTTTACTTAAGTAGAATTAAATGTGGGTACTTTTACTCCACTACATTTTACATGAACGTTGCAGCTTTTTGATTTGTCGTTAATTTGAAAGTAACTGATGTCAAGAGGGGAGTTGGTCCATTGAATCACTGCACAGTGGGCAGGTAACATTATACCTGCCTTCAAGAAGAGCTGGACCAGTGATGTATATTCTAATATAAACGTCAATGAGCAGGGAGCACCCACAGCACCACTGACACACCCAAAATGGATTCCACCACGGAGAGTCAGCCAGAAGATACACAACACCCATGACCTTATTGAAAGACTATTCAGTACAGCAGGACCAATTTTCTCCCACAAAGGAGCCAGACTGGACTCAAAAAACGTTAAAAACCAACTCCTTCTGAACTTGAACAAGAAATACTTGCTGCTGTATTAAAATGTGTCAGTTCATGGGATGTTAGGAGACAAGAGAAGTCACCAAATGGCTCGACACTCGGGTCCAAGTTTTGAAAATGGTGTCAGGAAGTTAAAATATTGTTCACAAGTTGACTAGACAGTACCGTATTTTAACTAGAATTGATAACAAACTGGAGTTGAAATGATCAGAGCCTATTCCTTTGTTAGTTGTGTCTAATGGTCCTTTTTTCAGGCAGACAACTTTTACTTCAATTTATTTACTGCAGTTAAAATGACACATTGGTTTTACTTTGTGTTAAATCAAAACTTTCAAAGACATAATCATTCCTCTTTCTTATTTTGCTTAATGACATTTAACTCTGCATGTATTCCTGAAATTCTGACGCACATAATCACAAGTCCAAGTGTGAACTGTGTCACAGAGCAAACACAATAAAAATATGTATTATCTGCAGCATTGTTCATTAAAATGGCTCAACACTATTAATGTATTACAGAAAATATGCATACAGTACGCACACTTAATGATACAGTATTGTAGACCATTGCATTAGGTAATACATTAAGCAAGTACTTTTACTTTAATACTTTAAGTATTTTTAAAAGCAAGTACTTATTTACTTTTACTTAAGTAAAAAACATTAATATGGTACTTCTACTTTTACTAGAGTACATTTTTGTCTGTTTATTTGTACTTCTACTTAAGTACAGTACAGTGTTTGAGTACTTTCTCCACCACTGCTCTGGTGATACAATATACGAGGCAACAGCAGGTTTGATTGACGGCATGCGATCTAGGCCCGCCATAGCCAGCTCATGCATAGCCGCCAACACTCGGGCATCTGCAGAGAGGTGTGCCCGGGCTCTTGGTTCCTGCCAGCAACCATCCAACTCCTTCAGGTACTCATCCGATGGAGGGAAGGAAAAGGAAGGAGGGGGCTGTCCATGCCTGAAGAATTCACTTCTTGCGGTGGACCCATCTGATTGCGGGACGTCCAGCTGCAGTTGTGTCAGGGCTATACGCTTGACGTCCTGCATCGAGCCTTCACCTGACCCACTAACTGTGCTCTGAGATGAATAAAAAGAGCCAGTCACTGAGACTAGAGATGACTGTTCCTCCTCATCACCTAGAAAATGAGAGGCAGAGGCAGCCAAGGATAACACATCTTCCTCCGCAGCCAGCTCAGCCATGGGTGGGTAAGAGAGTCCAGGTGCTGCCACTGGCTCAGCCACAAGTTGGTTTGCCTGAAAAATGGACCTATTATCTGCTAGTTCTGCAGACAGCCATTCCACTCTTGTGGAAAGACCCTGATCAGACATGGCTCCCCTCTTTCTAGGAGGGGCCACAGAGACTGCAGTCTCAGCCCGGCGCTTCAAGCGTCTAGGTGGAGCCTCCTGCCCAGAAGGCGGGAGGTCACTGTTGAGCTGTGGCAAAACTGGGCTAGCCGAGCCACTCGTACAATACGAGGCAT
>JBBPBX010001471.1:79277-96075 GCA_038048925.1 Garcialebias charrua
GCCTGGTAAGGATGCTTCCTGGGCACCTCCCTAGGGAGGTGCTCCGGGCATGTCTGACTGAGAGGAGATCCCACCGGTACATCTCTCAAATGGCCTGGGAACACCTTGGGGTCCTCCCAGAAGAGCTGGAGGAGGTGGCTATGGAAAGATATCTGGACCTCCCTGATCAAGCTGCTGCCCCCACGATCAGACTTCAGAAAAAGTGAAAGATAATGGATGGATGAAGATGGATGGCCTCCACAGAGAAGGAGGAGACCATCAAACACAGTATGAGCGGTCGGTTCAGTTGAAGCCCAGCCTGTTTGCTTCAGATCAGCTGTTAAAAATGTCTGCAGGTTCAAATAAAAGGTGCACCAGGGCTTTCAGCTGAATCTCTCAGCGGCCACGGTTGGACAGCCGATAACTGCCATTTCTGAATTTTGACTCTTTTTATTTATTTTTTCCTTTCCTGGTATTGACATCTACCTACCGTACATTTCAAGTTACAAATCTTTAGAACAGACACTTGTAGGTACAGCTTAACACAAGCAGTGATAGATTTGCACAGTCATATCTTTCTGTCTCTTTCCTGGTTTTATATACAATAACATGAATAGAACCTATAAAAACGAGGGGAAAAAAACTAACAAAACAAACAAAGAGAGCCAGAGAGTGGAACTATAACAGGAGTAGCTTTAAAAGACATTTTAAATCCACAATACTGTAGATTGAATCAACGAGTCTTAGTTATATAGAATAAACTAAAGTCATGTGGCATTCTTTCTAAATGATTTACTATTTTCTCTCGAGCATCCTAAATTATTTCTGGCATATATTGTTTGATATACTTTGTATTTTTCCCATTTATTCCAATGTTTGAAAAAAATACAGTAGGTTTATCTGTGAAGGTTATTTTTTTCCATTTTGTAAATTTCTGTCTGGTTAACACCATAGACTTAATTTGCCTGTGGTTAACAGAAACTCCTTTTTTATTTTATTTATCAAATAAAAAACAAACGTAAAAAAGCTGACCCAGGTCAGGATCGAACCAGGGTCCCCCGGACAAAATTTGGATTCTAAAGCCAATGCGCTAACAGTTGTGCCACAGAGTAGGTTTCAATGTTTCTGGTCTACTTTATATTTAAAGGAACCGCCTCTCCTGAAATACTGGCTATGCATGCTACATCTATACTTATACGTTATTACGTGATACGTATCACATAATTACGTGATACGTATCACGTTATTACTACATATTATCACGTAATTACGTGATACGTATCACGTAATTACGTGATACATATCACGTTATTACTACATAAGCCCCCAAAAATATTTTCACTAGGTGGCAGCACTACGCTTCCGTAGATTGCTTATTGGCTATCCTTGAAGATGTTACACTAGAAAAAAATACATCTCGTGTGATCTTCACTGCCTTATGCATCGCAAAGAAAACTATACTCCTAAATTGGAAAAATAAAAATAATCTTAGCATTAATCAGTATAAAAATCTTCTGTTAGATCATATTAGTCTTGAAACAACATCTGCCGATACATCGGATCAATTTCTTTGGCATTTGATTGGCTCTGTTAGATAGTGGGTGGGGTGTCTGGGGTCTGGCCTTGTGAGGCACTGGGGCTGATAGGGGGTGTCGGGGTTTGGGACGCCGGGGGGTTGGGGCTGTTTGGGCGGGGAGGGCCCTGCCTTCAACCTGGGGAGGACCTGGGTGGTTCTGGTGGATGTCTGCTGGGGGCTGCATGCGGGGCCTCGGGTGGTCTGTGGCGGCGGTCATGGGTCGCCGGTCGGTGGCCCAGCTGGGCTGGGGTGGTTTCGGGGTGGGCGCCGGGGGCTTGGGAGTCTGGGGACGTGTCGTCCCCGGGCTTGGCCCTGGTGGGGGATCTTGGGCTCTGGCGGGCGGGTCGCCTGGCTTGGGCTGGCCTGCGCTCTGGTGTCCGACACTGGCCGGGGGGCCCTCGGCTCGCTGGTGGGTTGGGGGTTCGTGGGCTGGGGGGTTGGGGGTTTGGAGGCGTGCCTGGTGGCCCATGGGAGGGGGCAGTGTGACCCAGCCTGGGTGTCTAGTGTGTTATATGTTCTGAGAGTTGTTAGTATGATGGGTGGGTGTAGTATTTCTTCTGGGGTGGGGACTGGGTGGATGTCCTTGTTGACGGTCTGGGACTATGCATGGCCAGTTGGCTGGCCCTTTCCTATGGTGAGGGCATGCTCCCGGTGCTCCCTGGCTTTCTCAGTGGTTGGGCGGGCGCTCTTGGCCATTTCGTCCATGTGGGATTTTGCGTCCTCTTGGGCGGCGGGATGACTGCGCTTAGTAGGGGTCTTGGAGGCCCTGGTGGGTGTGGGCTGTTGGCCTTGCTGCTGGCGGCCCTCGTGGTCCTGTCCCTCTCTGGTCTGGAGCTCAATGGGCATGACGGTCGGAGAGGTGTTTTGGCCTCGCTCCTTGGGTGGGCCCTGGGGAACTGGGGGGACCTGTTGGGTCAGCGGGGGAGCTAACTCCCTGCGGGAGCATTTGTTCCTGCAGTTATTTTCTCCCCATCTCTCACCACACACCTCCACCCTCTTCATTTCAAATTTAATACATGTAGGGATTTTGAGGCTCGGGTGTACTACAAAATTTTTAGATCTGTGTTGTTCAGAACCAGCTGGGACTCAATTTTATTATACACCTTAGACGTTCGCTCCCTCACGGGCAAAGGTCAGCTTATTCTCGATCTAATATCCGACTGAAAACTGGATTTAATCTGCTTAACAGAAACGTGGCAACAACAAAACAACTTTTTTCATCTGAATGAGTCCACTCCACCGGGGTTTGTTTACATCGCCAAGGCCTGCGCCTCGGGCAAAGGGGGTGGTCTCGCGATAATTCACCGCGAGAACTGGAAGGTCACTCTGGTTCACACTCCTCCCTCCCCCTCCTTCGAACACACTGTAGCCGTTTTCTCATTGGCCGGCCCTCAATGGCCCGGGCCGCCCCGCCTTCTAACCCGGGTTCGGCGTGTTCGCATTTTCCTTTATTTCCCCGGGTCCGCCCTCGTTTTGGAACCATCTCCACCATGGTTCTGATCGGGCCGGACTCCCCCGGCCCAGTTTGACGTCATTTACTGCTCACATTTGATTCGTTGTTTGCAGCAGGGGCTGGACTCGTTCTAACAACAACCTCAGCGCGAGGGCTGAATTTCATTAAAATTTAACTACAGAAACCCCTAAAAAAAATTATTAGCTGAATTAGTTTTTCTGAGTTTAATTTTTGTTAATAACTGATTACAAATCAGCTTATGTATCAGCTTATGTTAGAACGTAAATAACACAAAGCATGCACCCATTTCCGCCTTTCAGCGTGACCTGATTGTTATTAAAATATAACTAATATTGTCTAACTCTTGCACGCAGCCAGGGTTTTAAAATATAACTGATAATCTCTAACTCCTTTGCGTAGCTAGAATGTTAAGAGGGGTGATTGCTTTATAGGCAAAGTGGACTCCTGAAAAACCAATCTGCCGCTGTGGCTCAGAGAGATCGCGCTCGGCTATTACACTCTTTTATCTTGACCCGGGGAAGCGGGTTCGCTTCCCACCTGGTACAAGTTTTTTTACGTTTGTCTTTTATTGGAGTAAATAAAAAGGAGTTGTGTTAACCAAACAAACTCCTTTTTATTTACTCCAATAAAAGACAAACGTAAAAAAACTTGTACCAGGTGGGAAGCGAACCCGCTTCCCCGGGTCAAGATAAAAGAGTGTAATAGCCGAGCGCGATCTCTCTGAGCCACAGCGGCGGATTGGTTTTTCAGGAGTCCACTTTGCCTATAAAGCAATCACCCCTCGTAACATTCTAGCTACGCAAAGGAGTTAGAGATTATCAGTTATATTTTAAAACCCTGGCTACGCGCAAGAGTTAGACAATATTAGTTATATTTTAATGAACTTCAGATCGCGCTGAAAGGCGGAAATGCTCTGTATTGGTGCGCGCTTCGTGTTATTTACGTCATAACATAAGCTGATTTGTAATCAGTTATTAACAAAAATTTAACTCAGAAACACTAATATATATATTCAGCTAACAAATATTTTTTAGCAGCGTGTCCTCTCTTAAAACACTGTAAGCGCGCACACAAGAACACTCCACCCACGTCAAGTGAACACCCCACCCACTTCAAGAGAACACCCCACCCACTTCAAGGCTTGCTCTCCACATAATGCGTAATGAACGGGGTCGGGCCAGGGCTGGCTCTGGGCCAACCAGGGACGAGCCGGACTGGGGAGGGCCGTGCAATGCGAAAACGGTTTCTGAGTCCTCTGCTGCTGCCCATAGCGGCCGAAACTGGTACGGCACAATTTTTGGTACAGTCTGCAGGTAAACAGACTACAGGGCGCATTAGCGCCCATAGCGGCCGAAACTGGTACTGCACCATTTTTGGTACAGTCTGCAGGTAAACAAACTACAGGGCACATTAGCGCCCATAGCGGCCGAAACTGGTACTGCACCATTTTTGGTACAGTCTGCAGGTAAACAGACTACAGGGCGCATTAGCGCCCATAGCGTCCGAAACTGGTACTGCACAATTTTTGGCCAAAATGAAAAACGGAGATATCAGAGCCAAAAATGGGTCTAAAAATATGAGAAAAAATCCATAGATAATACGCTTCGGTGTATAATACGCAGGATATTCAAATGAGCAATAAAAGAGCGTATTATACACCGACGAATACGATACTATATTTCAAGAAACATTTAAATTAAATTTAAAATAAAAATTTCTTTATTGAAAATTTCAATCAAGAAATTTTTATTTTAAATTTAATTTAAATGTTTTAAATTACATGCAATTTTAAAAAACTTTTTAAAGATTCAGTCTGCAGTTTTTGTAGAACGCAGCACTTAGGAAAATTTTCATCTGGGAAAGCATTCTTGTCCCTCCCCACTCTGCTCCCTCTTGCTGTCGGTGATGCTCCGCCTCCACTGCATGTCCTGCCAGCAGCTGCAAAGTTCTGTGATTATATGTTAATAAAACGTTCTAAAAAATAAAATAAAAACAGGGAGCACTGGTCCAGCACACCAGAACACCAAGAAACCTACAGAGCCGCGCGCAGCCACGTTGGACATGAGTTAAATTCGCTCGTGACAAATTCATTCATTTCCTGAATGTTTCTGTCATGACTCAGCGGAGGATGAAGCGATCACTTGACTTTTGGCAAAAAAACAAAAGAAAAATCCAGATCAGGGATGAAGAAGGGGAATTTAATACATTTGTGTCACATACAAAACAGTTTTGCATTGCTTTGCAATAATTTCAAATTTACGGGCTGGGACAAGGGGGGGGGCGTGGGTTAGGAGCGTGAGAAGTGAGAAGCTCTGTTTTTATTGGCTGGTTAACGGCGGGTCACTGTGGCTTTTTTGAAATTCTTATTTACCACCTGGAGAAGCAAGGGGACTATAGTTTTTTTTCAGAGATTACTTTGTCTAACATCAGCCTGTCAGGAGATAGTGACAGAGTGAAGAAATATGTTAAAAATATATTTTTGACAACTTACTTACAGACTGCACTACAGAACTGCAGACTGCACCTTTAATGTATACAAAACACAATGATTGACCCATCTTTCTTTGTTTATGCAAAACAAGGTACAAGAATCACTACTTCTCAGCAGAGGGGGGGACCAGATGCACACCTGCTGCAGGAACATTCTCTGAAGTGGGACCTCCTGACATCGATGAATCTGCAGTAGGGGTGCAACAACGAATCGATAAAATCGATAAAAATCGATTTTTAAAAGTGTTGGCAACGAATTTCATCATCGATTCGTTGTGTCGCGCGATTATGCTTCTTTCACGGCGCCGCGGAGCTGTTTTGTTCACCGGTAAAGTTTGTCAAAGCTGGCTGAGCTTGACTGAATAAAGTTTGAAAAAAAAAAAACTCTGCAACGTCAGCGTGCTGCGCCTGCGCGTGTGTGGCGCTTCTGAACAGAGCGAGGAGGGAGGAGGAAACAGAGCAGAGACTGTTTTCAAAGTCTATTTTACAATGACCGACGCGACGCAGAGAAAACTGTAAATAAGTCCTACAACGTGTGGGAGTTCGACGCTTCATAGATAAAAAAGCTTTGAAAAGTGACGACGCAACACGATAACCACGCAGATGAAATGTAAACATGACGGGCTTCACCACCGTGTGAATGAAGGAAGATCAGCAGGTAAGAGAGAAAACGTGATGCCAGTGTCTCTGGCAGCTGAAGCTGCTTGTTTCTTAGCTGTGACAGAGAATGTGTGTGTTTTTATTTTTAATGTAACGATACAAGCAGTGTTTAAATGTGTTTTATAAATAAATCTAACACAAAGATGGTGATAATTTAATGATTTAGCTTCAACTTTTAATTTGCTGGCAAAGTCTGAAGTCACTGCATTGTATGGAAGGATGAATTGCATTTAAACAGGAATTACAGTAATTTATTCATCTACTCAAGTGTGTGTAATTAGTATTTTATATTTGTGTGTGTGTGTGTGTGTGTGTGTGTGTGCTTGTGTGTTTAACCAAGTGAAACAAGGCATTTCTTGAGTTACTGTAAATTATGATATAATACATATAAACTCTCTCTCATTCCAGAAAACAACAATGACAGCCTTCATGATGGACAGACATCATGCACACCACAGCAAGCAGCAGAGACTGAAAGATCCTTACATGAACGTCACTGACATGAGGCCTCTGTCGATGGTTGAAGACGAAGACTTCACTGCCATGATGCCCACTTTTAACCCAGGTTACAATGATCCACACTTGTAATGGTAAATGGACTGTACTGTACTTATATAGCACCTTTCTATCTAATTGATACTCAAAGTGCTTTACATTGTTTATAGTAGTGTAAAGCACTACATGTCCTCATTTACCCATTCATACAGCACTCTACTAGATTACAAAGAACAAATCATTCTAAAGAGACAAATCAGAGCTTTAGCTCACATTCATACACCAATGGGGCACAAACATGGGGTTCAGTGTCTTGCCCATGGACACTTAGGCATGTGACTGCTGGTGGATTCCAACCCCCAACTCTTGCATTGGAGGACGACTGCTCTAACAACTCAGCCACAGCTGCCCCATCCAGGTTAAAACAATCCACACCTTTAATCCAGGTTACACTTGTCCCTCAAAAACACATTTTACAAAGTAGCTACATTTTGTGCAGGTATAAATCATACATTTGTATATATGTTTGTGTACATTTATTTTTTATTGAAGCTGACTAACTTTATTTTTTAATTATTCAATATTTTACTAACAGAATAGTCAAGTAGCAACCTGTTTTTTGTGCGATTTGATATGTCAGTCAAATTTTGGAATAAAGAGGTGATAATTAAAACTTGTTTCCTTTTTTTTTTTTTTGCCGATTCATCGATGAATCAAAAAAATAATCGGCCGATTAATCGATTATTGAAATAATCGTTAGTTGCAGCCCTAATCTGCAGCAAAAAGGTGTAGTCTACTGTTTGCAGTTCAAGATGAAATCTTAAAGGAGCAACAGCTGACAGCCCTTCAGCTATGCAGGTACAGAACTAACTATCGGAGGTTCCTGTCGAAAGGAGCCAGGACCCATTGGTCTACTGGAGGATTAATGAAAATTGTTTCCCTCATCTTGCTCTACTTGCCCGGACCCATCTCTCTGCCCCATGCACAAGCATTGAAAGCGAGCGCCTGTTTAGTTGGCTGGACATGTAGTAGATGAGAAAAGAAGTCGCCTGTCTGGTGACAAAGCAGAAATGCTTTTGTTCATCAAGAAAAACCTGCCACTAATGAAAAAGTGACTGGAATAAGTCTGTGAGGACAAACTTACCTGTGCGAGTGTTATTTCTTATTACCCACTGACTTGAAAATGTTACACATGCTGCATTATCTTTTTTTGTTTTGTTTTTTTTAATTTAAAATTAAAATTAAATTAAAATGTAACAAGTGAAAGAGTAAAATGAACTGATTTTTTTATGGTTAAACTTTGTTTACAATAAAGTAAGATTGGAAAATTTAAGGTACATTTTGACCTTTTCACACCTGAAAATCGGTATCGGCCAAAATCGGAATCGGCAGGTCAGACTTTTTAAAAATCGGTGATCGGTCAGAAAATTGAAATCGGTGCACCCCTAATAAAGTTTAATAAATAAAGTCCAGTTGTTTTTGTCTTGAACTTTTTTGAATTTGTCATTTTAGCCACGTTTACCCATCACATGATACAACGGCATGCCAAACTGCTACTACTACTCTACATCAAGTGGCTGAAAATGGTACTGTTTAATTTTTTTTCAGTCAGAATGAATGAAAACGGTCATATCTCAGCCAAAAATTGGTTTATAAATATGGGAAAACATACATAAATATGTCGCTTTGGCCTATAAGTCGCAGGGCATGTCAACTGTGACTTATATGCCGGAAAATATGGTAATTGAAACAAAATGACAATTTCAATAGAAAATTGTTTCTGAATCAAAAGGTTTCTGAATCGAAAATCCTTTTCAGTGTTTCCCCTAAATAATAGGGGTGTAACGGTACGCTAAAATCACATTTCGGTTCGGTTCAATTACAAGGAGGGCTCGGTTCGGTTTATTTTCGGTTTATTTTCGGTACAAAAAAAAAGACAAAATAAAGACTTACAAAATGTTTATTTTGAAAATATGCCAAAAATATGTTTGTATTGTATTGTAGTAATAAATAAAAGTGACCCATTTGGATGATATTTTAAATAAACAGCACTCTACAATAAATAAATTATATTAAAAATAATAAAAATCTTAATGAATACAATAACAGTCAGAACCAGAACAATAAGCAGCAACAGACTGTTTACAATCTTAACTAATAAAGTTTTTGTCCAGTAGCACCAGTGTGGCTGTATTTGTCCTCATTACTCACAACCTCTTCTTGGTGGGACTGGTCCTGGAACAGTTCCAGAGTTCAATTCAGTCATCACACACTTCTTAGCTGCAGCAGGTGATCTCTGGTGGATTTCCCTGAAGTGGAAGGAGAGCAGCTACCTCTGTAACTGGAAATACTGGAAATAAAACACAGAGGTAAAAAAATAAGTTAATAAGATTATAATTTTAAATAATAATAAATTATAAATAATAATTATAATAAAAGAACAATACCTCTTGAACGGTTGAATATCTCACTCATCATCAGGGCAGGGTTTAAATCAGCTCCAGGACTTGTTGACCATCAGTTTTAGTTTTTTCATAAAGAGCTGAACTTTTTGACTTAAGTGTTGACGTGATGGATGTCTCATAGCAAGGATCAACTGTGCATTAAAAACTTTCAGACTTAGATTCAGAGCTTTAAAAACTCATACAGTTTGTGTTATTGATCTGGACCCATCTAAATTACCTGATGAAGTTGTTTAAATGCAGCTGTGTTGTTAGCGCACTTTGTAGAAGTTGTTTAAATGCAGCTGTGTGGTTAGCGTACTTTGTAACAGCTCGTTCACGTTCTGATGACGTAGTTTCCAGCGCGTTCACGTTAGACGTGTTGCTGCTGCAGATCCAGTCTTCATGAAAAAACGTCCACACACACAGCTTTGTGCGCTCGTCTTTTAACAAGAAAACCATAACGTTAACAAACAGGAAACCGCAGCGAGAAGCTAACGGCTAATGCTGCGCGTGCTGCGAGATAATAGCTCCGTGCTGAAACGCGCCCAGGAAATTTTGTTCCGCGGCGCACATATTAACATTCAATGAGTGAAAAAATAACCGTTTCGGTACAGCACGTTCGGTTCGGTCCACCTCCGTACCTTTTCGGTTCGGTACACCAACTACAACCGTTACATGCCTACTAAATAACATGCCATGGCGGGGTGCTCATCTTGTCTATGATTTTTGTTGGGGGGGGAGATGGAGACGGGACAGAGACACATCCTAAAATGTGCCGCGCACTGCTTGCACCAACAGTTTTACAGTTTTAGAGCAGGCTGTGGGAGAGGACAGAAACAGAGACACATCTCAGCCGCGTGCTGTCTGAACTGACAAAAGGTTGTTTGTTGTTGGGTTTTTTGGGGGGACAGAAACTTCTGAGCCATGCGCTGTCCGTACAGACAGTTTTAGTGGCGGGGGTGCGTTCAGCTTGAGGGTTCAGCATGAGGGAAGAGGCTGCCTTTAGCTTTTTAGCTAGTGCACCTGCATTGCGAGCCGCCAGTTTAGCATTACGTCAGTGCCGACAGGTGGTTTGGGGTGGGGGTGGATTCAGCCGACGAGGCGCTCGGTTCTGCTGATGGGGCAGGGCGCCCCGCTTGTATAATGGTAGGGGAAACGCTGGTTTTTGAATCAAATTATGACTCCAGAAATCAGAATCGCCAGACAGCAAGTTTCACACCTCTATCTACAACTGATTAACTTTTAGATGGCCACCAAAGCAACTCCAATTTATCCAACATAAAAATGGCTACACTTCAAGTCAGTTTTACAGACAGGTCATAAACATGGGTTTGGTGGTGGGGTATGAGTTTTCTAGGTTTTAAACATGAACAATAAAAACAAAAATGTGTTCTTAATACTTTTTGATAAGAAATAAACCTGAGCGTAAATGTCACGACCTGAGGAAACTGGATTATTTTAATTTGTGAAGCAGTGCTTCAAAATTAACAAGTCAGTCCATAATACTCTGTGTTACACCTACAGGCAGCTGATGGATTATGTTGTTGCTAATACAAGTTATATGTTGCCAAACGTTTCTTTTTTTTACCCCTGAACTTTTATTCAAGTAATATTGAGTTCGTATCTTTTTATAAGAACACTGCAGCTGTTGTGCAAAAAAAACCTCTATAAATTCATTCAAACTTTATTTATATAGGTTACCGTACTTTTCGGCATATATCACACAGTTTTTTTACTCATTTGAATGTCCTGCGGGTTATACGCCGAAGTGTGTTATTTATGGATTTTTTTCCCATATTTTTAGACCCATTTTTGGCTCCGATATCGCCGTTTTTCATTTTGGCCAAAAAATGGTGCAGTACCACTTTTGTCCGCTAGGGGGACACTTCCAGAGAGTACACGACCGTTTCTAGCTCGTGTCTGAAAAAAGTCTCCTCTGCTCTGACTGAATGTCGCTGCCCGGCCTCCTGCTCTGGAGGTAGCTACCCTTAGCTGCGTTTTAGTTGTTGTTGTTTTTTGCAAGATAACTCCTAAACCACACAGCGGATTTTCTTGAAACTTACAGAGCGTAATTATTTGGTGGTCATTTACAAACTGTTAGCTGCAGAAGATATTTAGAGCTATAAAAAAAAAAAAAGCTCTTTTAGCTGTTAGCAGTTCGCTCCGTGAAATGATACCTACTGTTTAGATAAACCGCTCTTAAACCACTCTGATATTTTTTAGGCTTACAGAGTGTAATTATATGGGTTTAATTTACAAACTGTTGACCTGTATAAGACATTTGAGATAAAATTTGACTTATTTATAATTTATTTTCATAGCGCACGAGACTGTTTTGGAAGAAGTCAAACCGAAACAATTTAAATCCAGCAGATTTGACCATTTCGTGAATTGATTAAGGAACCGTTAAAGGTTCAGTCTGCAGTTTCTGTAGAACTGCAGAACTTAGAAAAAATTTCAACAAGCAAAGCATTCTGATCCCTCCCCCTCAGAGCCATATATGGCTCTGCCCCCTTGTGGTCTGTTGAAATTTGAATTCAAGCTCTGTTTTTATTGGCTGATTCAAATTCAAGCTCGGTTTTTATTGGCTGGTTACAAACTTTGTTTTTATTGGCTGGAAAATGGCGGGTCACTTTTTCTTTTTAGAAATGCTTATTTACCACCTGGAGAAGCAAGGGGACAATATTTTTTTTTAAGTTTTTTCAGAGATTACCTCTCTAACATCAATCTAGTGACAGAGTGAAGAAATATGTTAAAATATATATTGTTTGAAAAGTTACAGACTACATTACAATCTTACATACCCCAGCTTTAAGCTCAGGAACCCTTGTGCTATAATGTCAGCTAAGAAATATATTTTTTCTCAGCAAAGAAATAATAGTTTTTTACCGTGTTTATCTTGTAAAGTCCTTCATGCTCGCTCGCTTCTGTGGCCGCCATTTTCAGCAGGGCAAATGAGGCGCGTCGCGTAGCGGTGACGCATAATAGATGCGTCTTATAGGGCAAAGCGTGTTATTTAGGGCGGCCGTGGCGTAGTGGTAATGGCAGTCGTCCCCCGATAGGAAGGTTGGAGGTTCGAATCCTGGTTCCCCACACCATGTGTCGTTGTGTCCCTGGGCAAGACACTTAACCCCGAGTTGCTCCCGGTAGGACTGGATGGCGCCTTGCATGGCTGTCTGCCGCTACTGGTGTATGAATGTGTGTATGAATGGGTGGATGGTTGGTATTGTAAAGCGCTTTGGGGCCCCTCATAGGGGTCTGGAAAGCGCTATATAAATAAGCTCCATTTACCATTTATGGATTTTTCCAATTTATTGACAATAATTGGACAAAGCGGGTTATACACAGGAGCGTGTTAAACGCAGAAAAGTACGGTAGTACTACTGCACCAAATGAACAGTGTTGTAGTTATTTTTTTTGCAATGTCCTGGATGACTGACAGTCTACACCTGCAGACATCTTTTTAATCTGTTTTTAAGTCAGGTGGCTGTGGTGGCCATCTTGGTTTATGAGATATCTAGTAGTGAACAGAGAAAAACACAGGGCTTGACTTTTAGGAGCTGCTTCTCTGATCATGTGACAGGAAGCCCACAGCAACATGTCATTCAAGATCAAAACGTCATTTTGGGCAGTTTAAATACTGGATGGCAGTCCAGATGATTATTCCAAGACTTTAGCTGCACAGTTTCTACGTGTATTAGGGTTAACACATCCGTTGGTAACTGTCATGGTAACCAGTAGTAAAATCTCGACAGACGAGCCAATGGCACCATGTTTAATGTTCAACACTTCCCTATAAGCAAGCGGACCTGCAAGAGAACCAACCAGGCTTTCTTGACTGCCACCAACAGAGGACTCTCTGCAAAGCAGCCGTCAGCCTGCTGTGGACTGACTTCAGACTGCACTGCAGAGTTGTGAGACGGCCTGCGTGCATGTGGATGACAGGAAACTGAGGATCCAGCGTTAATGAGCTCTGACATGCAAGCCTGCTCCCAACGTCAGCACCAGGTGGACAGGACGGTGGGCTGCACAGGACTGCTTTGTGCAACAACACCCTTCACAGGGCAATCAGCACCTGCGCCACATCATCACTTCACAGAAAGGTGCTCCTCTACCTTTCCACCACCACCACCACCAGTCTGTGCATGAAGCAATTCACCAGGTGGAGAGCAATAAAATAGATTCAGAATTAAAGGCCATGTCACTGGGAACATGGTGGGAACATGGTGCACAGTGCAGCCACCAGAACATCCCTACAACCAGCTGACAGATCAAAGCCTGTTTGGTTATTTGGCTCCAGTATGCTTTATGTGCCCCCCACCCACACCACCACCACCACCACCACAAGGAACCATGAATAAATAAAATAGAGGAGGAAGCTAGCTTTCAGAAGACAGCCTGAACGTGTACTTGACTCCTGCCACGGTTCAGATAGACCACACAGCCACACCAGATCTGGATCAGATCTGACATCTGGCTCCAGTATGCTTTATGTGCCCCCCACCCACACCACCACCACCACCACCACAAGGAACCATGAATAAATAAAATAGAGGAGGAAGCTAGCTTTCAGAAGACAGCCTGAACGTGTACTTGACTCCTGCCACGGTTCAGATAGACCACACAGCCACACCAGATCTGGATCAGATCTGACATCTGGTCCANGATCTGGACAGACCTCCCCCCATTATATCCTAAACGTGGGCACAGGCAGCAGGTCGGACACTTTGACCAGACACGGTACAGACTAGTACCTGAGCAGGGCTCGGCCTCAGCTGGAGTCCAGGGGAACGTGCTCCGGGTTCCGCTCCACCCTGTCCGTTCTGGCGCAAACAGCCATTGGATTAGCGGCGAATGGAGGAGAGCCAACACACACTGCGCCATTGTTCACACGACCCCCCCACAACGATCAGAACTTCTCCAAACCGATTAGCATCAAAATAAACATTGCGCACGTTTCAATGTGGCGCTAACCCCTCAACAGTGCGCGTGCAGTGTGAACAGCGCCAGCCGTCGTGTTCGCTCGTGCTGGACACGTGAACACGAGCACGTGCAGCGGGACAAGGCCCCACGCTCGCTCCACAGCAGACGGTTTCTTTACCTGTGACGCTGCTGCCAGGTTTGAATTGGAAAGTTCGCTGCTCGTCGTCCACCCTGGCGCAATGAGCGGCAGTGACAGCGGCCGCCGCTGGGGGCGCCCTGCTGCACACGAACAACTCCGTTTGTCTCGCGATGGTAAACAACGAGGCACAAACAAGTCCCGGCGTCCTGTTTTACTGTGTCCTCCCAGTTACAGGCCAGGTGTGACTGGGAACAAACCAGACACACTCCCGCCACACACACACCCCCACCTCCCCAGCGGGAAACAGCGCCGTCCGCCATTAGAGCCAGCGGAACAATACTGGCGGCAGGAGGCGGCAGCGCACGGAGCGGAGGACAAAACTGCAAAAAATGAACAGTTTGCTCTTCGCTCGTGTCCTCTGCCAGCGGTGTCTCCGGAGACACTGTCCCGGGACACAGCCGGTGCCCCGAACAAGTTCCCGAAACTTCGAGCAGCCAGGGACAGAGTGGAAAATACAAAGCGAGTATGAAATAGTCTTACCGGAGCTCGACACTGTGCAGCGCCACTTTTGTGCCTTGACATTAATCCGCAGGGAGCGCATGCGCATAACGCAGAACTCCGCACTTAGCGTCCAAAGATCTTCTACTGTACAGAGGACTGACTCGTCTTCTGTCACACTCCACACAGGACAACATGACGTTGGAGATTCGTCAGTTCCTTCCTTGTGATATGTTTCTTTTGTGTGAGCACTAAGATTAAACCTATACAATGTCAGACAATTGCTTTACAATGTTGGGATTTGTTTTGCAACAGTTTACAGGGTGTGCAAACTTGTAACTCACCACCACACAAATTCAGCTCATTTTCTTTATAAAGCACCAAGTCACATCAGAAGTGGCTCTGAACAGAAACCTCCATCATCCATTCTTCACCTGCTTCTTCCTATTTGGCTCGCCGAGGCCCATGTCCAGCAGTCACTGTGGGAGAGGTGGGGGACACCCTGGACAGGTCTCCGGTCCATCACAGGGACACATAGAGACAAACGAGACAAACAACCATCACTCTCTCAACAGTTCAGGTACCATCAGTCTAACATGCATGTTTTTGGTCTGTGGGAGGAAACTGGAGTACCTGGAGAAAACCCACGCACGGAGAGAACATGCAAACTCCACCCAGAAAGGCCCCGAACCAGGATTTGAACCAGCAACCTGCTCATTGAGGCAGCAGCGTTGTGCTGCCTGAACAAAAACATTCACATATTCTAAAAGCCCATTAGTAAAATGTATCCATCTAAGGAAGCAGCAGATTGTGTTGAAGCTTTACTTTGTTCTCCCACCCCAAGCAAGCACAAAGGAGACAGTGGAAAGGAAAAACTCCCTCATGAGGAAAAAAGCTCCAGCAGAAACAGGATGAGTGGTCGTCTGCTTGGACCAGCTGGGTGTGAGAGGACATGACGTAGAAACAGACAAACACAGAATCAGACTTTTGATTGGAGTAAAGACAATGTAGAAAACTAAAAACAGAAAAACTAAACTAAACAAAAATTACAAGTAGAGCAAGTAAAGACAGCAGCAGAAAAGAAAATGACTGCAGACCTTAAGGACGGCAGACACATACTTTATATGTGGCAGCCGTGGCATAGTGGTAATGGCAGTCGTACCCCAATCAGAAGGTTGGAGGTTCGAATCCCGGTTCCCTACACCATGTGTCATTGTGTCCCTGGGCAAGACACTTAACCCTGAGTTGCTCCCGGTAGGACTGGAAAGCGCCTTGCATGGCAGTCACCGCTACCGGTGTATGAATGTGTGTATGAATGGGTGGATGGTTGGTATTGTAAAGCGCTTTGGGGCTCCTCAAAGGGGGCTGGAAAGTGCTATCTAAATAAGCTCCATTTACCATTTACCATTTATATGTGATTATTGCAAAGCGTATGTTATAAAATTGTGTGAATAATATAATAATAATAATAAACTTTATTTGTATAGCACCTTCCTACAATGCCTTGCATTGACCAAGGTGCTTGACAGGATAAAAAGATGAATAAACTGGAATAATAAATCAGTGAAAATAGAATAGGAAACAACAGCAGTAAAAGAAGGCAATGGAAATAAAAAATGCTACATACTAAAATAACACAAGTAATAAAAGTTACCGGTACACACTGAAAGCTTTTTTGAACAAGTGGAAATAAAAAGGCAATGGAAATAAAAAAATGCTACATATTAAAATACCAAAAGTAATAAAAGTTACACACTGAAAGCTTTTTTGAACAAGTGGGTCCAACAAATAATCTTACATCTTCCTGGTGCTCATGTTTTTTTCTTTTTTTTTTTCTATTTTTTATCTTTATTAAAGCAAACGACAAGTATACAACAAACAAAAGAATGGCGTACAGACAAACAACACTTACATGAACAAACAACCAGGGGTGTGATTTTTAAACAAAGATTTGCAAAGATTTACAGATAGAAATTGTCCTGAGGGCCTTTTTGTTGGTAGCGTCTGTTATTAACTTTACATATAGTTCCACATCCTTAATAAAATAAAGAAAGCATGGCGTTTTGTTAGTAAATTTACATTTATAAATGAAAAATTTGGCCAAAAGAATTAGCAAGTTT
>JBBPBX010001472.1:0-15061 GCA_038048925.1 Garcialebias charrua
GATATTTTTTCTGCTACCAGTGTGTAATTATATGGCTCTAATTTACTGACTGTTGGCCTAGATGAAACATTTGAGATAAAATTCGATTTTTTATCATTTATTTTCGTAGCGCACCCGAGGCTGTTTGGAAAATGTCAAACCGAAACAATTTAAATCCAGCAGATTTGACCATTTCGTGAATTGATTTAGGAACTGTTAAGCTCAGGAACACTTCTGATATAACGTCAGCTAAGAAATATATTTTTTCTCAGCAAAGAAATAATAGTTTTTTACCTTGTTTTCATGAAAATTCCTTCGTGGCGGCAGCCATTTTGAATGACGACGTCAGTCGACGTCGTTCAAAACTCCGCCTTCTGCTCTCTGATTGCTCAGGAACACTTCTGATATAACGTCAGCTAAGAAATATATTTTTCTCAGCAAAGAAATAATAGTTTTTTACCTTGTTTTCATGAAAATTCCTTCGTGGCGGCAGCCATTTTAACTGACGACGTCAGTCGACGTCGTTCAAAACTCCGCCTTCTGTTCTCTGATTGGTCCGGTCAAAAATCTACCGGAGATATCCTTGTCTATGAGACAAGTCCCAGACCCTAGTACAAAGCGAAGTGAAGGACAAGGGTCTGGTTTTAACCAGGCTAATGTAAATGATGCATACGGATTATTTAATCCGAAAACATTTCAATCCGATCAAAGAATTTTGTGCATGTAAACATAGCTATTGACATAGGTAAAAGAGCCTAGCTTTTGGTTAAACCTGTCTGCCAATTGGTTTATGGAAGGCTACAGTAGGTCAATAGTAAAACCTACTCTACTCTTCCACTCGCTCGGCACAGAGCGGATCAGTCTGGTCCGGTCTGGTTCAATTCGGATCGGCTCACATGTAGCTCTGTCTCCATTCACTTCTGTAGCCCTTCGGTGGGCTTCACCTCATCCTGTCTCCTGGTCCTTAATAACACAACGCAGATCTGAATTATTGTGAACGAATTCACCATTTGATGAGGTTACATTGGAATCAGCACACACGCGCGGAAGTCATTTGGACGTGAACTGGACAACACAGTCCGTTAGTAGTAACACCTAAGATTTCTGGTAAAATCTTAAAAATGCCATTGGGTTGACTCCAGCATTTCAGATGTAGATCTCCACTCAGTGGTTACTTTCTGAGTGTGTGTTTCATTTACCAAAAGAAGTCCATCACTAACTATATTACTAAATTCTACCAGTGACCTCCTCTCACTGGTAGAATCAACTCTGGTTTTTAAAGCTGGGTTTATACTAGCGTCGACATGTCTTTTACGTCCCGTTGAGTGAACCCAGCGCTGACGTGTGTCACCGACCGCATTGAGTGTTTATACCTCTTTAAGACGTGGGGATAATCCCTCCCTCTTCCCTCCCACTGCATACGTCACGCGCACTCACACTGCATACGTCACACGCACGTTGGCTGTTGCCGGAAAGAGGAAGTAATTTCAACAGTTCACTACGAAGAAAATGTATTCGCAGGCGGCAAAAGAGATGCTTCTCAGGTTGGATGACGAGTCGGAGGACGAGGATGAAGAAAATGACCTTATATTAATGTTATTGACCGCGAACATGGAAATACGACGCGAACGGCGTTGGCACGTTCGCCCGCTGAACAGGACCAGATCTACACAAGGCGAGTTTAGCTTGTTGGTTCAGCAGATGCGGGAGATGGATGACGAGACACACTTTTCATATTTTCGAATGTCCGCTGCTCGTTTTGATGAACTTGCCCACCGGATCTCCCCTCACCTGCAGCACGCACCGACGCACAGCGCACCGGTCTCTGCCCCGGAGAGACTGGCTGTGCGGGTCCTGGCTTCTGGGTGCTCACTGCCATCGCTGCCAGTTATAAGCTGGGGAAGGCTACTGTATGCTCTGTACGCCCATATGGAGGTAAGATGCAATATAATTAATGTCAGTACTGATGTTATATTTGCACTTTATTTTGTAATTTTATGAAACATATTACTGTAAGAACTACCGGTATCTAAAACAGTGGCGGGGTCACGTGCTGCGGGGTCACGTGCTGCGGTGTCACGTGCTGCGGTGTCATAGACCATATATGGACATCCAAACAAAAAACGCCCACAAACTTTGAACCAATCACACGCTGCGAGCCGCATTGTCGGCTTCGAGAGTTCTGTTTGGGGGCTATGTACACGACGCCTATGCACCGGGGGATCACAGCGGGTGTGCGGCCAAAAGTTGCGCAATGTTTGCTCACTCAACGGGGGGTAAAAGACAGCCGACGGGCCGACGGGCCAAGTATAACAAGGCCTTTAGGCTCGCCTGCTCTATCATCCAGACTTTTTGCTCCTTCTTGGCAGCAGCATTCTCCTCAGAAAACTCGGCTGGTACTAATTAACATCTGAACGAGGCAGTGTCAGTTCAGATTGTTTGCATTTGTGGTTCAGCGATGGCAGAAATGAGCCATCAACTGCTATCAGAGCACACACATCCAAAGACGTTGTCCTAAAGACAGATTTCTTCAAGGAACATCTCCCCATATGTCTCCAAGCTGCTCTTAGTTTCCTCTCCTGTCTTGTTTCACCTGCACTGTGTCCAACAGAGCTCTCTAACTGCACTAAAAGTTGGTTGTAAGTTGTTTCAACTAAAACCATCTGTTGAAGTGCTAACTCTGATTTACCGACTGTTTCGTGGTCCAAGTGGGCTGTTCCTGTTTACATTCANCATTTAAATGATGATGTTACAAAACTAAATTAACTGAATTCTTTGAATTGATCAATATGTATTTGAAGTATGTTTTTATCATCCATCCATCCATCCATCTTCTTCCGCTTATCCGGGGTCGGGTCGCGGGGGTAGCAGCCTAAGTAGGGAGGCCCAGACTTCCCTCTCCCCAGCCACTTGGAGCAGCTCCTCCGGGGGAATCCCAAGGCGTTCCCAGGCCAGCCGAGAAACATAGTCCCTCCAGCGCGTCCTGGGTCTTCCTCTGGGTCTCCTCCCGGTGGGACATGCCCGGAACACCTCACCAGGGAGGCGTCCAGGAGGCATCCTAACCAGATGCCCGAGCCACCTCAACTGGCTCCTCTCGATGTGGAGAAGCAGCGGCTCTACTCCGAGTCCCTCCCGGATGACTGAGCTTCTCACCCTATCTCTAAGGGAGAGTCCAGCCACCCTGCGGAGAAAACTCATTTCAGCCGCTTGTATCTGAGATCTTGTTCTTTCGGTCATAACCCAAAGCTCATGACCATAGATGAGGGTGGGAACGTAGATCGATCGGTAAATTGAGAGCTTTGCCTTTTGACTCAGCTCTCTCTTCACCACGACAGACCGGTACAGCGCCCGCTTCACTGCGGACGCTGCACCTATCCGCCTATCGATCTCACGCTCCAGTTTTCCCTCATTCGTGAACAAGATCCCGAGATACTTAAACTCCTCCACTTGGGGCAGGACCTCCTCCCCGACCCGGAGAGGGCATGCTACCCTTTTCCGGCTCAAGACCATGGCCTCGGATTTGGAGGAACTGATCCTCATCCCGGCCGCATCACACTCGGCTGCAAACCGCTCCAGTGAAAGTTGTAAATCACGAACTGATGAAGCCAGTAGGACCACATCATCTGCAAAAAACAGAGAAGCGATTCTAAGGCCACCAAAACGGATCCTCTCAACACCTTGGCTGCGCCTAGAAATTCTGTCCATAAAAGTTATGAACAGAATCGGTGACAAAGGGCAACCTTGGCGGAGTCCAACTCTCACCGGAAACGAGCCTGACTTACTGCCGGCAATGCGGACCAAGCTCTGACACCGGTCGTACAGGGACCTAACAGCCCTTATCAAAGGGCCTGGTACCCCATACTCCCGGAGTACCCCCCACAGAACCCCCCGAGGGACGCGGTCGAATGCCTTCTCCCCATATGTCTCCAAGCTGCTCTTAGTTTCCTCTCCTGTCTTGTTTCACCTGCACTGTGTCCAACAGAGCTCTCTAACTGCACTAAAAGTTGGTTGTAAGTTGTTTCAACTAAAACCATCTGTTGAAGTGCTAACTCTGATTTACCGACTGTTTCGTGGTCCAAGTGGGCTGTTCCTGTTTACATTCAGGAGTTGTTGCTGTGATCTCACGACTTGGGATTAATAGAGCTTTCAGTTCAAGTTAAACAGCCTATACCGAGTAAACAAAACATAACTATCAGAGGTAAAAACTGGGATATTGGAAACAAATCAGCTTTTAAACCATCTGAGATGTCTAAAATACGACAATGGTGGATGAACACTGGGTCTGTTTTATGTTTTATGGATTAAAAACCATCCTTAACGGTTCAGTCTGCAGTTTCTGTAGAACTGCAGCACTTAGAAAAAAATTTCAACAGGCAAAGCATTCTGATCCCTCCCCCTCAGAGCCATATATGGCTCTGCTCTCCCATGGTCTGCTGAAATTCAAAATCAAGCTCTGTTTTTATTGGCTGATTCAAATTCAAGCTCTGTTTTTATTGGCTGGTTAATGGCGGGTCACTTTTTCTTTTTAGAAATGCCTATTTACCACTTGGAGAAGCAAGGAGACAATATTTTTTTAAAGTTTTTTTCAGAGATTACCTCTCTAACATCAGTCTAGTGACAGAATGAAGAAATATGTTAAAAATATATTGTTAGAAAAGTTACATACTGAACCTTTAAAGCATCAAGCAACTGAAATACTTTAGATATTATGATCTGAATTTTAAGTAGTAAAGACAATTGTTTGAGGATTGTTATGTAGTGAGGGGATAGTTGACAGAGTAATATTTTCGTCATTTGTTCAGAATTAAAATACATAAAATTGGCTTTAACTTTAGAGGTTTAATAATATTTTTCTTGGCATGTGATAATCATCACTAAGCAGACTATCAAAAACAAGAAACGATTGTTTTTGGATGAACCCCTCCATAGTTTTAATATTTTTATTTGCTTTTATTTGGAAACTGAACATAGAGAGAGCATAGTTAGTTGCCAAAGTGTCGCATAAAATGTTAAATTTAAAGTTCAACGTCACTTACCGCTTATGAATGTTTCTGTCAGTCCAGAAATGCAGCAGAACTCTGTTTTGTTGGGGCTCGGTTTCACAAGAAAAGACCTCTTAAAGGAATCTCTGACTAAAAAAAGCTAAGTCTGGTCCTCTGGACATTCAAAAAACAAAACAAAAAAGTAGAAACGTTTCGTCTTTTGTCCGAAAGACTTCCTCAGTCTGAGATGCTGTATTCAGCTCAGTCTTATAAATAGCACCCTCTCACAGTGGATCAACCAGTTTGCTGATGACAGCTGAAACCAGCTGCTCACATGATCAAGGAGGACCATCAGCCTAACGATGGATCGTTAGCACCCTGATGGTTGTTTGCTATTCACAGAGGGCTGAGTGATACTAGCAATAACAGAATTGTAGCCGTTTTCACACTGCACGGCCCTCCCCAGCCCAGCTCGTCCCTGGTTGGCCCAGAGCCCGGCCTGGCCCGCCCCCGCTCATTACGCATTGTGCGGAGAGCTGCCTTGAAGTGGGTGGGGCGTTCTCTTGAAGTGGGTGGGAAGTTATTGTGTACGTGCTTGGCAGTGTTGGGGTAGTTACCCAAAATAAGTAATTAGTTACACATTACTAGTTACTTTTAAAAAAAGTAACATATTACACTACTTAGTTACTCAGTTCTGAAAGTAACTTAGTTACATTACTTTTGGATTACTCTAATACTGTACCTGAGATTTAACCTGTATTAATTTTTATCTTTCAATAATGATATTAGAGATCTTTTTGACACTCATTTTTGATGAAAAAGTAAAACAGCAGTGCTACATAACAAGCACAATGCATATGTAAATGTGCCATTCAAAAGGTATGACAATATCAAAATGTAAAACTTCTGTTTAAAAAAATAAAACAGAACAGACAGGTTTACAAGAAATCTAAAATAACTACCTATCAGCCTCTTTCAAACCAGTTATGTTATCACAATCTGACAGGCTTACCTTTGTGCTTGACGGATTTTTCATGCTGACGGACATCGTTCCTTCCCCCATGAGAGAGAGACACTAAAGTCGCGGTTACAAATCTTAAAAAACGCGTAATAAACTTTAGGAAAGTAAATTCGCTGTCCCATTTTTCAACATATTTACACGAAGTCTTAACTTTTTTGGCAGGGACGCGTCCTCTCTCGTTACATTCATCTCTGTGTTTTTCCGGGTTTGTTCTCGACCGCGCCAGCCCCAACATCGCGAGAACTGCCACCGAGGCTTACTGCAGGTGGCAGTTCTCGCGAGGCTAGTGACAGAGGCCGTATGTCTATGTACCTTTATATGTCTATGTACGTTGACGTATGACGTTCCGACGTCATCGCGTACGTCTTTGTTTTCCCCACGTGACAGTCTGCTCCATAGATATCTATATATAATGTCTATGGTCCGCTCCGTCGTCCTCGTCGTACCACAACTATTCTCCGAAAGGTAAATAAAATAAATAAATAAAACTATTCTCCGAAAGGTCCTGATTGTAACGCAAGTAACGAATGTAAGGTTTTGTTAGTAACTGTAATATATTACAGGCATTTTCAAAGTAGTGCGTTACACTACTACGTTACTGCAAAATGTAATGTGATTACTGTAACGCGTTACTAAGTAACGCGTTACACCCAACACTGGTGCTTGGTGTGTTTTAAGAGAGGAGACGCCGCTAAAAAATATTTGTTAGCTGAATATATATATTAGTGTTTCTGAGTTAAATTTTTGCTAATAACTGATTACAAATCAGCTTATCCGTGCATGCAAAGGTTTTCTCCGGGTGCTCCGGTTTCCTCAGTCCAAAAACATGCATGTTAGGCTGATTGGTAACTCTAAATTGACCCTGGGTGTGAACTAATATTCTCTAACTCCTGCGCGTAGCCAGGATGTTACGAGGGGCGATTCCTTTATAGGAAAAGTGGACTCCTGAAAAAAGTAATACGCCTCGGTGGCTTAGTGGAAGAGCGTCGGCTTTCCGCTCTAAATTTTATCTTGACTCGGGTTCGAATCTCACTCGGTTGAAGTTATTTTACGTTTGTCTTTTATTGGAGAAAATAAAAAGGAGTTTGTTTTAACCACAGGCATAACACAAACTCCTTTTTTTTATCCAATAAAAGACAAACGTAAAATAAGTTGGACCAGGTGAGAATCGAACCCGAGTCGAGATAAAATTTAGAGCGGAAAGCCGACGCTCTTCCACTGAGCCACCGAGGCGTATTACTTTTTTCAGGAGTCCAC
This sequence comes from Garcialebias charrua, assembly GCA_038048925.1. Classification (NCBI taxonomy): domain Eukaryota; kingdom Metazoa; phylum Chordata; class Actinopteri; order Cyprinodontiformes; family Rivulidae; genus Garcialebias; species Garcialebias charrua. Next base: position 7,240 of record JBBPBX010001472.1, read on the forward strand.
TTTTCCTATAAAGGAATCGCCCCTCGTAACACCCTGGCTACGCGCAGGAGTTAGAGAATATTAGTTATATTTTAACATCCTGGCTACGCGCAAGAGTTAGAGAATATTAGTTATATTTGAATGAAATTCAGCTCGCGCTGAGGTTGTTGTTAGAACGAGTTGATGACTCAACATGCAGCAGTCCCGCCCCTGCTGCAAACAACGAATCAAATGGTGAGCAATACATGACGTCAAACTGGGCCCGGGAGCTCGGCCCGGGAGCTCGGCTCGATCAGAACCTCCGTCGGGCAGGTTCCAAAACGCGGGCTGTTGCCGGCCCGAGAAGGCAAATGCGAACCACACGAACCCGGGTTAGAAGCCGGGTGGAGCCGGGGAGGGCCGTGCAGTGCGAAAATGGCTTGTAAGAGGAGGACAGTTGAACCCGGAGGCCTCCACCTCTGTTTAATGATGGACGGTTTCTTTTCACAAAGATGGCCTCCTTTACTCCTCTCTCAAACCATCGTTCCTCTCTATCAAGGATGTGAACATCTTCCATCCATCCATCCATCCATCCATCCATTTTCTTCCGCTTATCCGGGGTCGGGTCGCGGGGGTAGCAGCCTAAGTAGGGAGGCCCAGACTTCCCTCTCCCCAGCCACTTGGAGCAGCTCCTCTGGGGGAATCCCAAGGCGTTCCCAGGCCAGCCGAGAAACATAGTCCCTCCAGCGTGTCCTGGGTCTTCCTCTGGGTCTCCTCCCGGTGGGACATGCCCGGAACACCTCACCAGGGAGGCGTCCAGGAGGCATCCTAACCAGATGCCCAAGCCACCTCAACATCTTCATCCCTGAAATAGTGACCGCTGGCCTGGAGATGAGTGTAGACCACAGAGTCCTGGCCTGCGGTCTACACTCATCTCCAGGTCTCTATATCTGTCTTGTCTGTCTGTCTATATCTCTCTCTGTATCTGTCTGTCTGTCAGTCTATATCTCTATCTCTATATCTGTCTGTCTGTCTATATTTATATCTGTTTGTGTGTCTGTCTATATCTCTATCTCTATATCTGTATATATGTCTGTCTATCTCTTATCTCTATATCTCTGTCTGTCTGTCTATCTCTATTCTGTCTGTCGATCTGTCTGTCTGTCTGTCTATATCTCTCTGTATCTGTCTGTCTGTCAGTCTATATCTCTATCTCTATATCTGTCTGTCTGTCTATATTTATATCTCTATATCTGTATATCTGTCTGTCTGTCTATGTCTTATCTCTATATCTCTGTCTGTCTGTCTGTCTGTCTGTCTGTCTGTCTGTCTGTCTATCTCTATATCTGTCTGTCGATCTGTCTGTCTGTCTGTCTGTCTGTCTGTCTGTCTATCTCTATATCTGTCTGTCGATATGTCTGTCTGTCTGTCTGTCTGTCTATCTCTATCTCTATATCTGCCTGTCTGTCTATATCTCTATATCTGTATATCTGTCTGTCTGTCTATCTCTTATCTCTATATCTGTCTGTCTGTCTATCTCTATATCTGTCTGTCGGTCTGTCTGTCTGTCTGTCTGTCTATCTCTATATCTGCCTGTCTGTCTATATCTCAATCTCTATATATGTCTGTCTGTCTATATTTCCATCTCTATATCTGTCTGTCTGTCTATCTCTATCTCTATATCTGTCTGTAGGTTTGTCTGTCTGTCTCTATATCTGCCTGTCTGTCTATATCTATCTCTGTATCTGTCTGTCTGTCTGTCTGTCTGTCTGTCTGTCTGTCTGTCTGTCTGTCTGTCTGTCTGTCTGTCTGTCTGTCTGTCTGTCTGTCTGTCTTTCTGTCTGTCTCTATCTCGATATCTGTCTGTCTGTCTATCTCTATCTGTCTGTCTGTCTGTCTTTCTCTCTGTCTGTCTATATCTCTATATCTCTGTCTGTCTATATCTCTGTCTGTCTGTCAGTCTGTCCTGATCCCTGAGGAACACCATCCTGTATGTTTTAGTCGTTTCCCTGCTATGACACACCTGATTTGAATGATTTTGTGATCAACAGGCTTCGGCAGAACTTGAGGAAGTAATTAAATCCCTGAATCAGGTGTGTTGAAGCAGGGAAACGGCTAAAACATGCAGGGTGGGGTTCCTCAGGGACCAGTGTTAGGAACCACTATAAAGTTTCAAATCTTTGTGGATTTCAGAATCAGAATTGTTGTTCTGATGGCGGCAGACTGATGTATAACTGAGAGTTAGTGAACTAAGATGGAGGAAGGAGTCGTTTAGTTGATTAGCTCGGAGCGCCGCACTGTGTGGATCACATTCATTGATCTCAGGAGACACAAACAGTTTTGGGGTTTGTTCAAACATCTTCTTGGTTTTCTGTTTTCTTTAGGACCAGAAGACGAGGGGTTTGATGGACTTAAACAAGGAGATTTCAGAGGGGCGGCTGTTGACCATCGTGTACGGCTCCGACCTGGTCAACGTCTCGTTCCTCAACTTCCTGGCTCTGCAGGAGGAAACGGCAAAGGTAACCATGGAAACCCGCACCCTGTAATGTTCACAGAATAGGCATGGCTGTGTTGTTTCCTCCTTCCTGCCTAGCTTAGTTTTAGTCATAAACTGATTGTTCACTTTACGACGTTGACACAAAGTTACGTGTGTTTACGAGTTGTATAGAAGCATTATGGCCTGCATGTGTGTGTTTTATGTCGTAACTCTCGTAGTTTTGACACAAAACCAACGGTCAGTCTTGTTTTGTCCACTTGTGTGTTTCAGATTTGGGCAGATGAGCTCTTCTCAATTACCAAAAACATTATTTCCCGCAATGAATCCCGTATGAACTACATATACAAAGCGTAAGACTCGTGCGGGCCTTGTCTTTTAAGATCATGCAGATTTTCTATTTTAAATTGAACTCCCACCTTTTGTGTTTCAGGTATGTCAAGCTAAAGCTTTATGAAAATCAGGAGGGGAATATTTTATTGAAGCAGTGAGTAAAAGCCTCAACCGCCACCTTCTTATCTTTGCACAGAAGTTTAAAGTCACTTCTTTCTTTTCCACTTTCACGTCTCTCTTCCACTTTCGTTCCGTCTGTTTAGTGTCGACATACCTTTTTTTCGGCATTTATCATGAGCTTTTCTCTTCTGGTTTGGGTTTTACGCAGAAAGCCATAAATTTAAACGGCAGACTTGAGTTTAAAGCCGACAGCTTGAGCGTGTAAAAGTGATCTGAGCAAACTCCATTTTGTTTTTCCAGTTTTCACAAGTTGTTCGCCGATAAAAGACGAGTAGAACAATCCCTGGACCAGTGTGGGCTCCTCGTCAACAAGGTATTCTTAGAAGGAAATCAACAATCACGACACAAGTATTGCTTCATGCAGAGCAATAAGAGGAACTTTGTCTCTGGCTCTTAGGGGGGCTGGACAGAACTGCGTTCTCGGCACATCTTTGCAAATGAAAACTCTAATCAAAGAAGTAGTTAAGTTTTCAGAAATGTGTCGTCAGTTGATATAATTTGTAAGCTTTGACAATGACTGAAGCCAGAAACATCTTCTTTTAAGTGTTTTTATTTTTATTCAAATAATCTTTTCATGTGTAAAATTGTCACTTTTGCTGAATTTTACAAGTACTGTACTGATCAATTGGAGAAAGACAGCAATCCACCCTCTTTCAGTTTTGGAGTTTTCCGTATCAAAGAGTAACGTATCTAAGAGTTCCATCTCCGACTCTATAGATCTCAGTTAGCAGGTTCAGTATAATTGGAAAAAGACTTGCCAAGTGTGGCCTGCTTGAATGGTTTGTGAGGAAGAAGCCTCTTCTTTAAAAAGAATCAACTTACTGGTATGTTGACTTATGTTGCATATGAACAATATGTCAACATAAGTCAACATACCGGTATGTTGATTCTTGTTGCGTTAGAATCAAACCTTGTTGCATTTTATTGATGTTGCATATGAAAAATACAACTTTATTTATAAAGCACTTTAAAAAAAACACTGTTGGCCAATGTGCTGTACATTGACAACACATAAAAGCAAACATAAAAACACTTAAATCAATAAACAGTTTGAGTGCGTAATAAACCATAAGCTTGTAAAAACAAACTGTAGAACAATAAAGACAATAAAAAAATAGATTAAAAAAAACATTAAAAACCGACATCTCAAGCTGAGTTGAAAGCTAAGAAGAAAAAACGTGTTTAAAGAGAAAATTTAAAGATGGGAAGTGAGTCGGCCTGTCTGATGTGCAAATGCAGCTTGTTCCACATCCACCATCTCAAAATAAGGTTGTGAACTCGATTATACGACCTTGGACAGTTGTCGCAAGTGATAAAAACAGGACTTGATCACTTATTCAATCTGTGCATCAAGTTTATAATCATTGTCCAGCCTCACACCCAGGTTAGTTGCCGTCTGAATCTGATGTTGCGTTAAAGAACCCAAATCACCATGGGCTTTAGAAGCATCACTGGGCTTAAACAACAAGACCTCAGTGTTTTGCTCATTAAAATGTAAAAAGTTCAGCAACGTCCATGCTCTGCCTTCTGCAATACATTACAGGAGTTAGGTCACAGAGTATTGCCTATTTTTTACGAAACATAAATTTGTCTGTTATTAGCATAAAAATGGAAAGGGACACCATGCTTGTGGAAGACAGATCATAGAGGGAGTAAATAAAGGGAAAACAGAAGAGGGCTAAGTATATAGCCCTGAGGTACTCTATTTATGATATGCGCTGCAGAGGACTCAACAGCTCTGACATGCACGCAAAAGCTCACAAACAGACCACATGACTTTAGGAGCAATGTCCTTTGAACAGATAAAAACAAAGTTGAGATGTTTAACCACAACGCACAACATCATGTTTGCCAATAACCAAACGCAGCAAATTGGCACAAACACTTATACCATCCATCCATCCATCCATCCATTTTTGTCCGCTTATCCGGGGTCGGGTTGCGGGGGTAGCAGCCTAAGTAGGGAGGCCCAGACTTCCCTCTCCCCAGCCACTTGAAGCAGCTCCTCTGGGGGAATCCCAAGGCGTTCCCAGGCCAGCCGAGAAACATAGTCCCTCCAGCGTGTCCTGGGTCTTCCTCTGGGTCTCCTCCCGGTGGGACATGCCCGGAACACCTCACCAGGGAGGCGTCCAGGAGGCATCCTAACCAGATGCCCGAGCCACCTCAACTGGCTCCTCTCGATGTGGAGAAGCAGCGGCTCTACTCCGAGTCCCTCCCGGATGACTGAGCTTCTCACCCTATCTCTAAGGGAGAGTCCAGACACCCTGCGGAGAAAACTCATTTCAGCCGCTTGTATCCGAGATCTCGTTCTTTCGGTCACAACCCAAAGCTCATGACCATAGATGAGGGTGGGAACGTAGATCGATCGGTAAATTGAGAGCTTTGCCTTTCGACTCAGCTCTCTCTTCACCACGACAGACCGGTACAGCGCCCGCTTCACTGCGGATGCTGCACCTATCCGCCTATCGATCTCACGCTCCAGTTTTCCCTCATTCGTGAACAAGACCCCGAGATACTTAAACTCCTCCACTTGGGGCAGGACCTCCTCCCCGACCCGGAGAGGGCATGCTACCCTTTTCCGGCTCAAGACCATGGCCTCGGATTTGGAGGAACTGATCCTCATCCCGGCCGCATCACACTCGGCTGCAAACCGCTCCAGTGAAAGCTGTAGATCACGATCTGATGAAGCCAATAGGACCACATCATCTGCAAAAAACAGAGAAGCGATTCTAAGGCCACCAAAACGGATCCTCTCAACACCTTGGCTGCGCCTAGAAATTCTGTCCATAAAAGTTATGAACAGAATCGGTGACAAAGGGCAACCTTGGCGGAGTCCAACTCTCACTGGAAACGAGCCTGACTTACTGCCGGCAATGCGGACCAAGCTCTGACACCGGTCGTACAGGGACCTAACAGCCCATATCAATGGGCCTGGTACCCCATACTCCCGGAGTACCCCCCACAGAACCCCCCGAGGGACGCGGTCGAATGCCTTTTCCAAGTCCACAAAGCACACCATGGTGGTGAAAGGGTGGTGACTTGGGCTCATTTTGCAACCACGGCACCCACACATGTTGCAGTCAAAGTTAAGGTGATAAGTCCACCTGCTATAGCTTGATAACTGTATAGAAACAAATGTTTGCAAACCTCTATGAACTGTAACTTGGTAAAATAGAGGGCCAAATTCTTCCACAACAATGTGAGAGATGTTAAAGTATAAACAAAACTACTTCAAGTTGGTTCTACAAGCAATTAAATCAGGAGGTGTACTTTTTAATATTCTATTTTGGTTTCATTTTTGTTTGATAAAAGTGACACAGTGGAAGTTGTTGTGTAGTTTTGTATTATCCCGTTTACATTAAATCTTAGAATTAAAAGGTGTACCGGTACTTCCTTTTCCTCATTACTCTACATTAAGTAGCTTTAACTTTTTGAACACTTTGTTAAAAAGTGATTTACAGAAAACTATAATAACATTTGAGATGGTAAAACAGCAGAACAGTAAAACAATGCAAAGGTGGTCCCACAGCACAAGTATTGTTGTCTGGACTACTGAAGGAAGACCGTTCCAGACTAAGAAAGGACATTTAAAATAAAGACACTCTGAATTTATTGGTAATTACTCTATTTTATAATATTCAATCTTGATTTTGAGAAAAAAAATCAACACAGTTTCAGTTATTCTCAACATTTTGCTAAAGAAAATTTGAAGACATGCAGTTTTCAGTAAATGCCAAGCTGTTGTGTAGAAGAATAATGTGTGTGAAAGCACCTGGCATTAAGAACGCGTAAATCTGTGCATCATCAGCATAATGACAGAGCAGACTGAAGTTTTCTCTAGTGGCCCAGATGGAACGTATGCAAAGAAAATGGAACAGGACCAAGTGCACACCCCTGAGGCACCCCACCGATCTGAGGTGCACGAGGGCTACTAAACTCTAAAATCTATTAAATTTTTCCACTTTATCAAAACTGCCAAATCAGAAACATTTGAATATCTGGTAGATGTATTTAAATCTAAATTTTGATCACTTCTGCAATTTTTTGTGCCATTTCAACAATTCATGTATCAAAACATTAAGCTCACTCAAGACAGTCCTGCTCTGACTTTTGGTATTTGTGCAATTTTTATTTGTATTTTTTAGTTTTTAGTATTTTCAACCATTTTCTCCTCATTTAAAATGAATGTAGCTCTCTTCGCATCCGTCAAGCCCTTTGGGCTGTTTAAAACCTTTCACTGCTCATTTCAGCTTTTGTTCTGCTTCTGACTATCTGAGAGCTCCACAATCACTGGTTGACTTTAAAAAAGGCTTTCTTTTTAAGCAAGCCTACTCTGCCTCCACATGATTTTATCTCTGATTTTAGTTGATATTATCATTGTTTTTAGTTGATTTTATTATTGATTTTTGTTATTTTATCATTGATTTTACTTGATTTTATCACTTGTTTTTATTTGATCATTGATTTTAGTTGCATCTTGTAGCACTTTGAGATTTTTGTTAATGAAAAGTGCATTACAAATTAAATTTATTATTATTAACTTTCTGTTAAATTCAGCTTTTTCAACTACTTTTTAATATAGCACATATAAAAACAATAATGTTGACCAAAGTGCTTCACAAACAGGAAATCTAGCAATAAAATAAATGAAAGAGCAAACATTAAAAATCACAAGTACTGCATAATAAAAATAAGAACAAAGAACAAACAAGCTACAGTGTATAGAGCAAACTAACGCAAGAGAAAGAAAAGTGAGTTTTAAGGTGAGATTTAAATGAAGAGTATTTTTCTGTTAATTTTAGCCTTCTTTCTGAAATGTATTGTTCAGAATTTCACATTTTATGCTTCTTTCTGATA
>JBBPBX010001472.1:36987-47060 GCA_038048925.1 Garcialebias charrua
TATATATATATATACTGTATATATATTACGCGTGCACACAAAAGCATGCGTGCGCCTGCATGCATCCTTTAAAAGAAAGCAAACTCCGCTGTTAAACAACAAGCCGTGGTGGTCTAGTGGTAAACACATTGCGCAGCCATTCCCAAGGACGTGAGTTCGAATCATGGTTGAGTTTTTTTTTTTTATAATACGGTTATACGGGTACATTAATGATTTGGTTGACTATAACATTCTTTTATTATTGTTCAAAGCTCAGAATTTATGGTTTTGTGTGAGAAATCATTTAATATCTTATTTTTTTATATATATTCATTCAACCTTTATTTATACAGGCTAACCTCATTGAGTCACGGCGACTCATTTACAAGAGGGACCTGTCTCACTCACACAAAACAACCATCCACTCTCACACTCACACCTAGGGTCAATTTAGAGTCACCAATCAGCCTAACATGCATGTTTTTTGGTCTGTGGGAGGAAACCGGAGTACCCGGAGGAAACCCACGCATGCACGGGGAGAACATGCAAACTCCACCCAGAAAGGCCCCGGACCGGGATTTGAACCGGCAACCTTCTCGCTGAGAGGCAGCAGCTCTACCAGTTGTGCCACCGTGCTGCCCATATATGTGATTGCTATTTGAATTGATTGTTAATTTTGTTTGAAGAAGGGGCAGAAATAATGAGATTTTTTTTCTTCTTCTGCCTCCTTTCATTTCATGTATTGTTTTGTTTTATAATGTGGTTTTGTAAATAATTTTCTTGTGTTTTTACAATTTGAAATGAATAAATTCAATAAAAAAAATAAAAAAGTTGGAAGAGGGAGGGAAGAGGGAGGGATTTATTATAATTTATCCCCCACGTCTTGCCAAGTATAAACACTCAATGCGGTCGGTGACACACGCAATTGTATCATCGCTAGGTTCACTCAACGGGGGGTAAAAGACGTGAGACACTAGTATGAACCTAGCTTAAAGTCTGCCAAACACAAAGAACCATCTCCAAGTTCTCACGTTGCAGCTGTCCCTTTATTATTAATAAGTGACACGCAATGTTCAAGTAGTGATCCCGCAGCATGTGACCTCTCTCGCTGTGCTGGTCCAGCTCTGCTTTTAAACAGTTCCTCCCCAACGTGTGAAACGCAGACCCTGGCAGGTTTGTCTGGTTCCAATGCTCTATTAAGGCCAAGGACCAGTAAACTGGACCCATCCAGGAAACACGTGGGGGTCAGAAGATCTGCTCGTTTACAAAATTTGCAGCTTTTCAGTCCCATGACCCAAAACAAGGAGAGAGAAAGCAGACTTTCTGCTCCTTTTCTGTCTGAAAAAGACAACAGGTTGCATCTGCCCTCGATCACTCTCGATGAGAGCAGCCGGGTGGCACATCAACAAAAAGGCCTTCTCCCAAACTTGGTTGACCTCCAAGGGGTCACGGCTTCCAGGGCCCCTGGAGGGGAACTGGATGCACCAACTGCTCTTCTTCAAGGTCAAACTATGCCACCAGAAGAAGTAGCCTCGCCGCCTAGGCCGAGAACTGTTAAAAATGTCAGCTTGTTGGCAGAAAAGAACAAGCTGATGGCATCAGGCCTGCCGGAAAATGTGGTAAAAACCATACAAAATGCTCGTGCTGTATCAACACAGTCCCTCTACGCATGGAAGTGGCATATTTTTGAGGCCTGGTGCTCAGAAAGAAATATTATTTCTTACTCATGCGACCTGACTCAGCTCCTGATTTTCCTTCAGGATTTACTGGAAAAAGGTCGTTCTTTCTCAACGATTAAAGTTTTCCTATCAGCTATTTCAGCCTGTCACGAAGGCTGGGGACACAGGACTCCTGGCGCGCATCCAATCATAATAAGATTTATGAAGGGCGTGCTTAGGACAAAACCACCCAACAGGATCCTGACCCCTGGTTGGGATCTTAGTCTGGTCTTGGGGGCTCTCTGTGATCCTCCATTTGAGCCACTGAGTGAGGTTAAGATAGTCTTCTTATCTTATGAAACCGCTCTAATCTTGGCACTTTGCTCGGCGAAACGCGTGGGTGACCTCCATGCATTGTCTGTACATTCAATGTGTACCAGATTCGCCCCTGACAGGTCAAAGGTCACCTTAAAGACCGTGTAAAGTGAAATTAAATGTGTGTTTTTAGTTTGTCACATGGCATAAATATGTGTTATTAATCACCCATATAAATCTGACTGATTAAAAACATTGTTTTCCTTATAAAATTAAGTCTCAAAAATCATGAAAAAACATAATTTTCCCTTGGTCTGAAACTGTGGGGGCGTGTCAGCGCGTGGGCGTGGTTTCAGCGCAGTACTGCGGCCTGCAGCTGAGCTGTGTGTGGAGAGGCAGACAGGAGCAGAGCCAGTAAACCTGCTCTGTTTTTATCTGAGTTCTGTCTGTAACAGCAGCTACTTTTTCCAAGAGTTACGCTGTTTTTGTAAATAGTTTTCTTGTGTGTTTTTAATCTGGAATGAATAAAAAAATTAAAAAAAGTTGTACCATGCGGGAATTGAACCCATAAGGTTTGGGACGGAAGGCAAACGCTTTATCCATTGACCTATCCAGGCATTACAGATACTCTGGTATAAAACCACGCGGTATAAAAACACGTTATGATTTGTACGGGTGCCCTGACCATTGCGACATCCAGGGAAGATGCACGAACGAGGCATAATTGATTAGCTAGCTAACAATGAACAAAATATCTATGCTATTGCTATCTGATGCTATCTGCGATTCGCGAGTGAACGGCTCCACCGAGGTGAATTTATACGGCTGGAGCTGCAGGGGGTGGGGCTATACTTAAGAAGACCGCGTGACGAAACGCGGTCACATTTAAAACACGCCTAAAAAATCCTGAAACAGAAATACAGGTAGTCCCCGACTTACGAGCGCTCTGACTTACGAGGTCCCGGACTTACGAGCATGCATCTCATTAAAAAAAAAAAAAAAAAAAATTTTTTTTTTTTTTTTATTTTTATTTTTTTTTTTTTTTATAAATGAATACATGTACAGTACTGGACAGTCACCAAGCACTTAGCCTATCCTAACACAGTTTTTAAAGATGAAGGAATAAGTTGAATTGTCTCCCTTTCACATAAAGGGAGCAAGCTCCCTATGGAGCCTGCAGGGAGGAGGGAGACAATTAAACTGACTCCTTCATCTTTAAAAACTGTGTTAGGATAGGCTAAGTGCTTGGTGACTGTACAGTACTGTACATTTATCTATTTATAAATAAAAAACAATAAAAAATAAAAATACTGTATATACTGTATATTCTTAATAAATAGATAAATGTACAGTACTGTACAGTCACCAAGCACTTAGCCTATCCTAACACAGTTTTTAAAGATGAAGGAGTCAGTTTAATTGTCTCCCTCCTCCCTGCAGGCTCCATAGGGAGCTTGCTCCCTTTATGTGAAAGGGAGACAATTCAACTTATTCCTTCATCTTTAAAAACTGTGTTAGGATAGGCTAAGTGCTTGGTGACTGTCCAGTACTGTACATGTATTCATTTATTAAAAAAAAAAAAAAAAAGTAAAAAAAAAAAAAAATTTTTTTTTTTTTTTTTTTTTTTTTTACTATGTGATCCTACTTACGAATTTTTGACTTACGAGCGCCCCCTAGTGACGGAACTCGCTCGTAAGTCGGGGACTACCTGTATCTATACACAGTTTGCTCTATAACTCCAAAATTAATTGAGCTACAATTTTGAGACTTTTTACTCATTTATAAGATTACAATTATGACATTTATAATGTTTATTGAAGAAAATATTGAAATTCACTTTACACGGTCTTTAAGGCCTAATTCCGCATATACCCCCAAGGTCTTGACTTTGAACCATAGGAGTCTAGACTTTGATCTCTCCTCCTTCCCAATCCCACCTGCTCCTGTACTCACTTAGGAACAGGAAAGGCTGAAGGCTCTCTGCCTTGTGAGAGCTTTACGCACTTACATGCAGAGAACAGCCGAATGGAGAAAAACAAATCAACTGTTAGTGTGCTTTGCAGCACCTGTTACCGGAAAGGCCCTATCAAAACAACGCCTTTCACATTGGGTGACTGAGGCCATTAAAAGGGCGTACAGTAGCAAAGGTCAACAGGTGCCCTCTGGAGTGCACGCTCACTCCACTCGGGGCTTGGCCACCTCCTGGTCATTGTTCAAGGGCGTAACAGTTGCAGACATCTGTGCTACTGCGAACTGGAGCTCATTAAACACTTTTGCAAAGCATTACAGTTTGGATGTCACTGCGTGTGACGTCACTAAGGCTGTTCTTTCTAACACACAGTAGAAAGTAGCCTTGAGATGCCTGCTGGTCAAGGGCAGACGTTCACACTAGCATGCATTTTGCTGAGCATTTCAAGGGCGTGAATGAATTACGTTCCCATAGCAAGTATGTTGCACCGAGAGACCGACTGATAAGGGAACTGAAAGTTATGCACCATAACTCATGTTCCCTGAAGGAAGGGAACGAGGTGCAACATATCTGGCCCTTTTCAATGCTGAAAGCTCGGTGAAGTGCAATTTTGGAGAAAGATGGATGGGCGTCAGTCGCTTAAATACCCAGAGGGCGGGGCCTCTGGCGCGACGTTGACGCCCTAGCCGTAAAGGCGTGATTGTATTCCTTCAGGTAATCACGTGGGGGCGCAATTCCCATAGCAAGTATGTTGCACCTTGTTCCCTTCCTTCAGGGAACATGAGTTATGGTGCATAACTTTCAGTTTTCTCCAGGCCCCAATGATGACGTGTTTAGCAGTATGTCTGCTTTCCACCACTGGGCGTCCAGGTGGTGCTCTGAAAACAACATAGGATTTGTAGGGAACATAGATATTTGTAAAACCAAAATACAGAACCAGTTTACAGGGACGGTTTACCTCAATCCAGTGAATTAGATTGTGGAATGGTTTGGAGAATGATGTCAAAAATGCCAAGTCAATGTTTACATTCAAGAAAATGATCAAAACTTAATTGTTAAAAATATCAATCAATCAATCAATCAGCTTTATTTATATAGCACATTTTAAAAACCGCAGGGTTAGCCAAAGTGCTGTACAGTAAAACAAAAGATAGCTAACTAAAACGATAAAAAACAAAACAAAAAGCAGCATACAAAAATAAAAATACATATACCAGTCTCACTGCAGGTGGGTTAAAATGCCATAAAAGAACAAGATCACGTGTTAAAAGCCAAGGTATAAAAGTGTGTTTTTAAAAGGGATTTAAAAACAGGAAGAGAGGAGGCCTGTCTGACACTCAGTGGCAAATTGTTCCACAACCTGGGAGCAGCGACAGAAAACGCTCTGTCACCTCTGAACTTCAGCCTAGTTTTGGGCACTGTCAGCAGCAACTGATCAGCTGATCTTAGAGATCGGGGAGGGCAGTAGGGCTGAAGCAGCTCAGACAGATATGGTGGGGCAAGGTTGTTCAGGCATTTAAAAACAAATAGCAAAAGTTTAAAATGAATTCTGTAGTGCACAGGGAGCCAGTGAAGGGACGCCAGGATGGGAGTGATATGCTCGCATCTACGGGTCTGAGTTAACAGGCGAGCAGCAGAGTTCTGCACGAGCTGCAGACGGGCGAGAGAGGTCTGGCTGATTAAAGATTCTCTTCCATCATTTTCCTCTGTCTTGCAGTCAGAGTAATACATTAGAGAGCAGTGACTTTGATCATCTAGTTAATCATTTTACAACTACTTTGCAAACTTCACTCGATAAAGCTGCTCCACTGAAAACGAAAGTAAACAGAGAAAATTAGATCACTGGTTCAATTCTGAGTTACATACTTCAATACAGACATCTAGAAAGCTTGAAAGAACATGGTGCTCCACTAACATTGAGGAATCTTACTTATTTTGGAGAGATAACCTGCTAACATACAAAAAACCACTCCGTAAAGCTAGAACTTTATATTATTCACCTTTAATTTATGAGAATAAAAATAACCCCAGGTTCCGTTTCAGTACCATAGCTAGTCTAATGAAAAATCCCATCTCTGTTGATTCATGTATCCCTACAACTATAAGAAGTGATGACTTCATGAGATTATTTATACGTAAATAAAATCATTTCAATTACATGTAGTTTAAAAAAAATCAAACCAACATTTCTAATATCACCTCTGGTTGTGTGCCAGATAAGACAATTTTAAAAATGTCACTATAACCTGATTTATGTTTGGACTGTTTTCGTCCTGTGGAACTCTGAATTGTCAGAAATAATAGTTAATCCAAACCATCCACATGTCTGCTAGATCTCACCCCAACTAGCTATTTAAAGACATATTTCCTTTAATTAATATCCACATCTTTGATCTGCTTAATTTGTCTCTAATAAATGGTTATGTACCACAGACATTTAAGATTGCTGTAACGAAACCTTTACTGTACTTAAGAAACATAACCTTGACTCAAGAATCCTAGCCAATTCTAAACCTGTATCTAATCTAACATTCATCTAAAAAATTCTAGAGAAAATAGTTGCTGGTCAGGTATGTGATCATCTGCAAAGAAATAACCCTTTTGAAGAGTTTCAGTCAGGTTTTATTGGCCCACCGCCCACCGCTCGGAGCTTCCGATCACGGCTCTTTGATCCTGGCCCCAAGACAGCTCCCCCCACTCAGGCGCTCCAAGCCGGAACAAAGAGAGATAAGAGTCTGGCTTCAAGGCAGCACCTCCATGCTGAGAGACTGTTTTGAGAATACAAACTGGTCTGTTTTCAGAGAGGCAGCTACTGATGGGAGCTCAGTGGACCTGGAACTCTATGCTTCCTCAGTCCTGGGTTACATCAGTACATGCTCTGAAAATGTATCCATAAAAAAATATGTTAAATCTTACCCGAACCGAAAACCCTGGTTAAATAAAGAAGTCCGCGCCTTGCTAGCAGCCAGGGACACTGCATTCAAGTCCGGAGATAAAGAGGAGCTGAGAAAGAGCAGGAAAGAACTGGTGGATGGCATTAAGAAGGCCAAGGCCACGTATGCACAGAGGATCGAGGGACAGTTCACCTCACAAGACCCACGGAGCATGTGGAAGGGTATTAAATGCATAACAGATTACAAAGGCAAGAACAAACAATGTCCCAAGGACCCATCTCTGCCTGATGCCCTCAATAAGTTTTATGCACGTTTTGATGATCCAAACAGACCAGCTAGCACCAGACTTACCTCATCACCAGACGAAGAGCATCTCAGAGTGACCGCAGCAGAAGTGAGAGGCAGTCTCAGGAAGATTAATCCTCATAAAGCAACCGGACCAGACAACATCCCAGGGAAAGTTCTGAAGGAATGTGCGGACCAGCTCTGTGAGGTGCTGGCTGACATCTTCACCACCTCACTTGCACTGGAGTCAGTTCCCACCTGCCTGAAGACCGCGACCATCATCCCAGTCCCAAAGAGCTCCACAGTGACTGGTCTGAATGACTATAGACCAGTGGCCCTCACCCCAATAGTCGCTAAATGTTTTGAGAAACTGGTCATGTCCCACATCAAGACAACCGTCAACATCAACGAGGACCCTCATCAATATGCATACCGCGAGAACCGATCAACAGAGGACGCCATCTCTTCCGTGGTCCACACTGCTCTCACCCACCTGGATCAGAAGGACTCATACGTGCGTCTGCTCTTTGTGGACTTCACATCTGCCTTCAACACCATGATCCCCCAATCTCTGATAGACAAACTATCCACACTTGGACTAAGCCCCTCCATTTGTAACTGGGTACTAGACTTCTTAACAGACAGACCACAGTCCGTGAAGATTCACAACTTCTCCTCCTCCACCATAACCATCAGCACTGGCTCTCCTCAAGGATGTGTGCTGAGCCCCCTTCTGTTCACTCTGCTCACATATGATTGTACAGCCACACTTCCAGGCTGTCATATTGTTAAGTTTGCAGATGATACAGCGGTGGTGGGATGCATCACAAACAATGATGAGTCCAGCTACAGACAGGAGGTGGAACACCTGGAGAGCTGGTGCAAAGAGAATAATCTTCACATGAATGTGAAGAAGACAAAGGAGATGATTGTGGACTTCAGAAGGAATAAACACACCCACGCCCCACTGAAAATAGGTGGATCTGCAGTGGAAGTGGTCTCCAGCTACAAATACTTGGGTGTACACTTGAATGATAACCTCAGCTGGAGCAACAACACCACCAGCCTGATCAAGAAAGGTCATCAGAGACTCTACTTCCTCAGACGGCTGAGACGTGCTGGTCTGAGCAGCCCAGTTCTCACCTCGTTCTACAGGTGTGCAGTGGAAAGCGTCCTGTGCTCCAGCATCAACGTGTGGCATGGAGGCTGCACAGTTGCAGAGAGGAAAGCTCTACAGAGAGTGGTGAAGGCTGCACAGAAGTCTGTCGGAGTCAGTCTCCCCACCATCACAGACATTTACACCTCCAGATGCAGGAAAAGAGCCACCTGCATCATGAAAGACCTCACTCACCCAGCACACTCACTCTTTGCCCCACTCCCCTCAGGACGGAGGTTGAGGAGCATCAAATGTAGAACCACTAGACTGAGGAACAGCTTCTACCCTGAGGCTGTTAGACTCATGAATGAATAAATAAAAATAAAATAAAAATAAACACTGCAAAATATCACATCATGCTGATGCTGATCTGTTTTCTTGTTGCTGTGTTCATCTGTGACCATCTGCTCATACAGACTCATGTTCGTGCTGCTGTTTATAATGATGTTTTTCCACTATATTAGGGCTTAGTGTATTACTAGTTGATGTTTTTCTTAGTTAATTCTAGATGTTATTACTGTTTTTCTCTTGCATTTGTTGTTGGATGTAACTGGGACCCCGTGTACATAATCTCGTTTTCATCACATGTACCACATGCGGTGCAAATGACAATAAAGACTCTCTGACTCTGACTCTGACTCTGCACTGGTGAAAGTTAGTAATGATATTCTCATGGCCTCTGACAATGGACAGGTGTCTACACTGGTCCTATTAGACCTCAGTGCTGCATTTGATACAGATGATTATAATATTCAATTACAGAGACGTGAATATACTATTGAAATTACAGGAACGGCTCTAAATTACAGGGTCACAGGGTCAGCCTTCAATTGGTTCAGATCCTACCTCGCTGACAGATCCTTTTGTGTTTCCATCAAATATTTTAGTTCTGCAGTGGCAGCGCTTAAATGGGGGGTTCCACAGGGTTCCATCCTTGGTCCCCTCCTATTCTCTTTATACCTGCTGTTACTTGGTGCCATTTTCCGGAAACACAACATACCCTTTCACTTCTACACTGATGACTGCCGAATTTACTTCCCTCTAAAACACAATGGTACATGCTCCATTCAACCTCTGCTCGATTGCCTGGCTGACATCAGGGACTGGTTGGCTTTAAATGTATTAAGTTTCAATGAAAAAACGACACAATCATGACCCACTACATCAACCTTTCTGCTCTAGCCCTGTTAGAAAAACAAAGAGTCCCAAATCTGGGAGTGATAATGGACCCTTCCATGAAACTCAAGTCATGGAAACATGATTGTTAAATCCTGTTTTTTCCAGCTGAGGCGACTGTCTAAGCTGAAGCCCATATTGTCCAAAAATAACCTGGAGACAGTAATACACTCATTTATTACATCTAATAATAATAATAATAATGTCACATTTTTGTCATCTGTGTATGTTTTCATATAAGACGAAATTTGACTCTGCATTTAACCCAATCACCACCAGGTGGGGCAGTGGGCAGCTATAGAAAGCGCGCCAGGGAGCAATTGGGATGAGATGTGCTGCTCAAACACACCACAAGTTATGCCGTGACTGGGGTTCGAACCTGGGTCCTTCGGGTCCCAAGTCGATTCCCCCTGCCACTACACCATCTTGGCCCCTAGGCTTGATTACTGCAATTCGCTCCTCTTTGGTATCAGTCAGACCACCATTGCACGACTAAAACTGATCAAAATGCAGCAGCCCGATTTTTAACCAGTACAGGTAAAAGAGAGCACGTTACACCAGTCTTGGCCTCCCTGCACTGGCTACCGGTTCACCTTCAAATCCAGTTCAAAATACTCCTGTATGTCTACAAATCGCTGAAC
>JBBPBX010001472.1:83156-102552 GCA_038048925.1 Garcialebias charrua
ATATATATATATATATATATATATATATATATATATATATATATATATATATATATATATATATATATATATATATATATATATATATATATATATATATATATATATATATATATATATATATATATATATATATATAATATATATATATATATATATATATATATATATATATATATATATATATATATATATATATATATATATATATATATATATATATATATATATATATATATATATATATATATATATATATATATATATATATATATATATATATATATATATATATATATATATATATATATATATATATATATATATATATATATATATATATACATATGGAAGTGTTCTTGCCTACCCTGAAGGTGAAGGCAGAAAGACAAAGTTTATTGTGTGTGCATGTGTTTGTTTGTCTCTCATGTGAGCAAAAATTCTCATGAACCTATTAATGTATTTTAATGACTCTATTGGAAAGTAATCATTGGGTGTACTTTGACAATTATTTGAACTGTGGGCTCAACAAAATGTAAAATGGCTGCCACAGCCAACTAATCTTAGAAAAACAAATGTTTGTAATTCTGCCAATTTGACAGATATTTGCTAAAAAGAATGGTTTAGTTGTTGCTGAGCATATTCACAAGACCATACTTTAAAGGTGCTATGTGTAACTTTCTGTAGAGTGCAGAACTTAGAAAAATTTTCAACAAGCAAAGCATTCTGCTCCCTCCCCCTCAGAGCCATATATGGCTCTGAGGGGGAGGCTCTGCTGAGATTCAAATTCAAGCTCTGTTTTTATTGGCTGATTCAAATTCAAGCTCTGTTTTTAATTGGCTGGTTACAAACTCTGTTTTTATTGGCTGTCATTGTCCTGGTCACTCTGTGTTTTTAGTGTTTTTATAAATGCTGATAGAGAAGCAAGGGGACTATAGTTTTTTTCAGAGATTACTTTGTCTAACATCAGTTTGTCAGTAGATAGTGACAGAGTGAAGAAATATGTTAAAAATATATTGTTTGAAAAGTTACAGACTACATTACAATCTTACATACCCCAGCTTTAAGCACAACAAAATGTATGATGCTGCCATTACCTTTTGAGTCAACCCTGTTTGTCCGTTAGCAAAATATCTTGTAAACCACTACATAGATTTTAATACGATTTTCAGAAAGTAATCATCGGAAGTCCAAGTTAGGGATTTTTTGGTAAAAAGGTATGGATATTTTCAACTACTATGGCTGAGAATGTTAACTTTGCCCATGAACCATGTGTTTGGGTTAGTAGAAAGCTGCATGAGGAATTGGGAGGCTACAGCAAGCAGCTGCCACTCCAAGGTCGCCTCCAAATCTGTGAACTTGGTTGAACTGATGTGAATCCTGATGCATGCTCAATAATCCAGGTAAAAAAAAAAAATCTAAAAAAGTTGCCAGGTCATCTGAACGGGTTTAAAAAACAAAAAAATTGTAGAACTGTTTCGTTTTCATCCAAAAGACTTCTTCAGTCTAAGGAGCTGTATTCAGCTCAGTCTTATGAATAGCCATAAGAGTACAAGTATGATAAGAGTATAAAAACAAACTTTAAACAATGTGTGTGGCAGATTCTTGTGACTGGGCTTCATGAGTGTATTTCCTGTATATCTGTGTAACCTGTCCTGAAAATCTGTCCTTGCAAGTAAAAACTGATAAAAAATCTTCTACTGGGCAGACCAACATGGTGGCGAACTGGTCAACTGCGTCTTGCTAAGCTCCCGTAAGCCCTGCTGAAAAATTGCCTTTTATAATCAGATCCTCACTATCTTCATGCTGGATTTTGTCTCTGAGACTGGTTTCACCACATAACTAACTCGATGGACCTGTGATTTGGCCTCTAAGCTAAAAAAATAACAATGAAGGCAGCGGTGTCTTCCCGCGCGACCTGTCTTCACAGATGCAGCCTCGGGCCACTGTGATCAAGGAGCAGGTGGTTCTGCAGGTGCATCGGCCCCACCTTCACAGGGCTCTGGGGGACAGATAAGTCGGCTCTGAAGTCATATTCTGGCTTCAATTAAATCTGGTCATAGTGATAAATAGGATGGAGATAAGGGTGGCGCAGACGGATGATTTCATTTTTATTAAGAACGAATCGCAAACGGTTGAAGCAGAACTTGTTAATACCACCGCAGGCCTGAGAACCAAGTTTGATTGAGTTAAACTAAGTGTTTCAGAGACTAAGAATGGTCTGTCTTTATGCTCGGATGAGATAGAAAATCTACGTGTGACTGATCTGTGACAGGCTCTGTCCCTGTCGGTTTCTCTATACCAGGGGTCACCAACATGGTGCCCGCGGGCACCCAGGTGCCCCCAAGGACCATTTTGGGTGCCCTCGGACCTGTTCTAAAAATAGCACAACTTACTACTAAGCTGCATTTAAAATTTCATTTTATTCAGTTGTTGTTCTTTTTTTGTATTTATATATATTTTAAAATGTCTATCTTAAAAATATGTTCTTAAAAATATGTTTATTATACATTTTTTTCAATTTACGCTTTGTTATTTCCAAAGAGTTTATCAAACTGGTGCCCTTTGTATGACTCCGTACCCACCAAGTAGCTCTCAGTTTCAAAAAGGTTGGTGACCCCTGCTCTATACTTATTTGTGTTCCCCTCCTGTCATATTTGTTGTTCTGATCTTTGTGATTTCAGTTCCTGTGTCTCTGATTCTGCCCATCGGATTGCATGCTGCGGTTTCTGCCAGGATTGGCCTAGTGAACGCCAGGTCTGTAACAAACAAAACTTTCATCCTGCGGGACTTTTTTAGTTCCCATCATTTGGATTTATTCTGCATCACAGAGACCTGGGTCGAGGCTGATGACTCCAGTGCTTTTGTTGAACTTTTACCGGACGGCTGCTCTTATCTGAGCTCCCCTCGGATGTCAGGCCACAGAAGAGAAACTGCGGTGGTTTATAAAAACAACTTTAAATGCAAGCAGTGTTCTACACCATCTTCTTACTCCAGCTTCGAGGTGACTTTATTTGAGGTGGGTCGCTCACACCCTGTGCTGTGCGCTGTCATCTACAGAGCCCCCTTAATATAATAAGGATTTTTTGAATGACTTTTCTGATTTCCTGACTGGAATAATGATAAACTACGATGCAGTCCTTGTTGTTGGGGATTTTAACATGCATGTGTGTTGTCCAGAGAAACGACTGGTGAAGGACTTTCTGAGTCTCACTGACACTTTTAACCTGGTTCAGTGGGTGGCTGGTCCCACACATGAACATGGACACACATTGGACCTGGTTCTCTCTCACAGCTTGTCTGTGACTGACCTGGAACTTTATGATAATATTATTTCTGACCATAGGCCTGTTTTATTTGATGTTGGTTTGTCCTGTGCCCCAGTTAAATCCTGTACTCCTGCCCAGTGACAGAGTTTTTAAACCTTCCACCGCTGGTCAGTTCTCTGCTGCCTTTGAACAGCTCTGTGCTCCCTCTGATTATGTTGCTGACACCGAACAGCTGAGCTCCTGGTTTTAGTCCTCTTGTCAAACCATTCTTGACTCCGTGGCTCCATCTAAACGAGTGTGGCCTAAAGCCAGATCTGAACCCTGGTTCAATAAAAAAAATTCTTGCAGCCAGACAGGAGTGCCACAGAGCTGAACTGAGATGGGAAAAGGATAAACTGGAGGTTTCGTTTCACATTTTAAAGGACTGTCAACGTCAGCACCAGATCATTGTTAAAGAGGCCAAAAAACAATACTTGTCAGACATTATTGTGTCCAATCTCATCAACCCACGTGTCCTTTTTTAAACTTTTGACTCTGTCCTGAAGGCCCCACAACCTGTCTGCCTTGAAGCCCCAACTGAACTCTGTAATGACTTCCTACAGTTTTTTATAAGGTTGTTACCACAAGGGCCCTTATTTCAGCCCCTGCTTTTGACCCCTCCTGCTTGGTCCTCTGCCTGGCTGTGTTTGATAGATTTGAACCAGTGACTCTGACCCTTTTAGAGGATGTGGTCAGCCAAATTAAGCCATCAGGTTCCCCTCATGACCTTGTCCCCCCTCATCTTTTAAAATAGTTTTTTTCCAGCATCAGGCAGGTGATCCTTGCTGTTATCAATAGCAGTCTGTCCCCAGGTGTTGTCCCAATAAGTTTTAAACATGCTGTGTTGCAGCCCCTGCTTGAAAAGCCCAGCCTAGACCAAACTGTCTTGGCTAATTTTAGGCCCATCTCCAAGCTACCTTTTATTTCAAAAAAATTGTGTATTCACAAGTGAAATGTTTTCTGGATGAGCACAACATAGTGGAGGTTTTTCCATCTGGCTTTAAAACTCACCACAGCACAGAATCAGCTCTAGTCAGAGTTTTTAATGAAATTCTTATGGCCAATGATTCTGGTGAACATGTGGTTCTTGTCCTGCTCGACCTGACCGCTGCCTTTGATACTGTGGACCATAACATTTTAATATCACGTTTGCAACACCAAGTGGGTATCTGTGGTACTGCACTGAACTGGTTTAGGTCCTATCTGGCAGACAGAACCATGTCTGTGAACATAGCTGGTTCTGAATCCTTCTCTGCTGTGTTTTGGGGTTCCACATGGCTCCATTTTAGGCCCCCTGCTTTTCTCCCTTTACCTACTTCCATTGGGATCAATCCTCAGAAAGTATGGGATCTTTTTTCACTGTTACGCTGATGATAGTCAGATCCATATGCCACTGAAAAAGAAAGATGCCTCCTCAATCAGGCCACTTGTTTTTGTTTTGAAGACGTCAAAGCTTGGATGTCTTTAAACTTCTTAAATTTTAATGAAAGGAAAACAGAAGTGATGGTGTTTGGTCCTAGTGGCTCTTGTGAACCTTGCCCTTTTGATCTGGGTCCTCTGGCACCACATGTAAAGAAACTGTTTCTAACTTGGGTTTTAAAATGGACAGTGATTTTAAATTAGATTCCCAGATGGAGCGGTGGTCAAGACCAGTTTTTATCACCTCAGACAGCTGGCTAAGGTAAAGCCCATCCTCACAAAACAGCAGCTGGAAACAGTAATCCATGCCTTCATCACCTCTCGGCTGGATTACTGTAACACTCTTTACCTTGGTGTCAGCCAGTCCTCCCTCAGACGTCTCCAGTTGGTCCAGAACGCTGCTGCTCGGCTTCTAACTGGAGTTCATAAGAGGGAGTACCGGTACATCACCCCCACTCTGGCTTCACTCCACTGGCCACAGAGCTCCACAGAGCTTTTTCTGTTGCTGCTCCCAAACTGTGGAACGATCTCCCTCTTCCCATCAGACGAGCTCCTTCACTGTCCAGTTTTAAAACTCTTCTAAAACACATTTTTACTCACTGGCTTTTAGCACAGACTGAGTTTGTTCAGCACTGTTTTTATTGTTTTTATTGATCTTAATGTTTTAACAACTGTTTTATTTTTATGTGTTTAAATGTTTTTTATTTTATGTGTGCATCACTTTGTTGCAGCTGTGGTTGTTTTAAAGGGCTTTATAAATAAAGTATTATTATTATTATTATTATTATTATTATTATTATTATTATTATTATTATTATTATTATTATTATTATTATTATTACATTATTTATTTTTTAAACTCCTTTCTCACTCGCCTGCCTGCAAATGGGTCGAAAACCAGAGGATTGTGACAGAATGACCGGACCAGACCCAGACCCAGCAGGTTTTGTGAACGGCACCATGCGCTGCTCTGAATGGAACCTACTCTACCGGGTAACCCTTAAATATATTGACACTGTGGCCACTTCCGATGATCTACAGGAGAGGTTGGTGGCCAGTGAGGACTTTATAGAGGTGTTTACCTGGTTGGAGTTCGTAAGTGATGACCCGGGGCTGTATGAACTATTTTTTGAAGCCTGGACCGAGAGACAAAGGCTACGCTCTCA
This sequence comes from Garcialebias charrua, assembly GCA_038048925.1. Lineage (NCBI taxonomy): Eukaryota > Metazoa > Chordata > Actinopteri > Cyprinodontiformes > Rivulidae > Garcialebias > Garcialebias charrua. The sequence goes on from JBBPBX010001472.1 coordinate 89,050, forward strand.
TCTCCTGCAGGCCCTACCCCCGGGTCATCCTAGGATCCCCCCTTTACCAGCCAGTATGATCCCGTCCACGTACCCAGCACCATCTTGCTCATTGGGTATAGAAGGAAGCAGTTCACCATCTTGCTCAGTGGGTATTGACAGTGACCCACCTGCCTGCCCCGCTCCTCGCCGCCGCAAAAGGATACGTCAACGTGGGGCCGAAGCCCTCTCTCTGCCTGATCCAGCTCCTCGAGTCTCATTGCCTGCTCTGGCTATTCTGGTCTCGCCGCCCGTGCGTTGCTCTGAATGGAACCTACTCTACCGTGTAACCCTTAAATATATTGACACTGTGCCACTTCCAATGATCTACAGGAGAGGTTGGTGGCCAGTGAGGACTTTATAGAGGTGTTTACCTGGTTGGAGTTTGTAAGTGATGACCAGTGATGGGAATAACGGAGTTACAAATAAACGGCGTTACAAACGGAGTTCTTTTTTTCATTAACGGGTAATCTAAGTAGTTACTATGTCTATCGTTACAACGCCGTTACCGTTACAAACACTAAATGGGGGTACGTTACTTTCAGTCTTCTGCGCGCAGGCTCTCGTGCTGTTTGTTTACGTTTTTTCCCCTTGGTGAGGGAGGGTGGAGGGGGATGGAGCAGAGGGGAAGGAGGGTAGGAGCATAGACGTGGGAGCAGAGGGGAGGGAGGGGCGAAACAATAAGGATGATGCTGATTGGCTAAGGTAGAGTGTCAGTTAGAGGTCAGCCAATCGGTTTTGTTGTTCTGCTCACACACGTCACGCGCTGCTGAAACAGAAGTCTGGCAGCAATGGCGAGTCTGGAGGGAAAGTTGGCGTTTTCAAAGTGGAAATACAGAAATTACTTTACTCTCCTTGAGGTAAAAGGCAAGAACGTGCATGTGAAGTGTACATTATGTCCCGGAGCGTCTACGTCCGTCGTAATCTGATCTGATGAAGCATCAACTGCTCAGGTAATTCAGCTTTTCAGTACTGTTTTAAAAGTACTTCATATTGTGAAAATGGTTCTTTTGTTTTTAAGAAAATTCTTGAAGAACCAGTTGTGTGAGGGTTTGATTTTATTTTACACTACAAAGCACTTATTTTAACTGTTTACTTTTATTTCTAAGAAAACACTTGAACAGTACAGGGTGCACATAGAGCTGAAAACACAATTGTTATATTATTTTGTTAACCTGTATTTTGCAATGAAGAAAAAACTTGAAGTATAGTATGTCAACCAGTCATGTTCTGTTGAGGTGCTGTAATTATTTCTACTTAAAATTCGTAGATATATCTAAACTTAAACCAACCAAACAAACAATAGTTACTTTCCCTGGTAACTAATTACTTTTATAGGTGAGTAATTCAGTTACTAACTCAGTTACTTTTTGGGCGAAGTAACTAGTAACTATAATTAATTACTTTTTTGAAGTAACATTCCCAACACTGGTGATGACCCAGGGCTGTGTGAACTATTTTTTGAAGCCTGGACCAAGAGACAAAGGCTACATTCTCATCTCCTACAGGCTACTGCCTTGCCCCCGGGTCATCCCAGGATCCCCCCGTTACCAGCCAGTATGGTCCCGCCCACAGACCCAACACCATCTTGCTCAGTGGGTATAGAAGGGAGCAGTTCACCATCTTGCTCAGTGGGTATTGACAGTGACCCACCTGCCTGCCCCGCTCCTTGCCGCCGTAAAAGGATAGGTCAACGTGGGACCGAAGCCCTCTCTCTGCCTGATCCAGCTCCTCGAGTCCCATCGCCTGCTCCGGCTATTCTGGTCTCGCCGCCCGCTCCGGCTCTCCTGGTCTCGTCGCCCGCTCCGGCTCTCCTGGCCTCGCCGTCCGCTCTGGCTCTTCTGGTCTCGCCACCCGCTCCGGCTCTTCTGGTCTCGCTCTCGCCGCCCGCTCCAGCTCTTCTGGTCTCGTCGCACACTCCGGCTCTTCTGGTCTCGCCACCTGTAGACCCCACGTCGGACTCGCTGCCTGCAGACCTCACGTCGGACTTGCCACCTGCAGACCTCACGCCAGACTCGCCGCTTGCAGACCTCACGCCAGACTCGCCACCTACAGACCTCACGCCGTACTCGCCGCCTGCAGACCTCACATCAGACTCGCCGCCTACAGTCCTCACGCTGGACTCGCCACCTGCAAACCTCTCCCTGGACTCGATAGCTGCAGACTCGACGGCTACAGACATGACGGCCTACTCATCGACGGCTGTAGAGACCGACTCCTCGACAGCTGCAGAGACCGACTCCTCGATGGCTGTACAAACCGAATCTTCAATGGCTAAACAGACTGACTCCTTGACGGCTGCACAGACCGACTCCTCGACGGTTGCACATACCAACTTCTCGACTGTTGCACAGACCAACAGTTGCACAGACTGACTCTTCGACGGCTGCACAGACCGACTCCTCGCCGGCGGCAGAATGCAACTCATTGCCTGCTGGTTCTTCGCCCAACCCGCCGGCTGCAAAATGCGACTCATTGCCTGCCGACTCTTCGCCCGACTTCTTGACTGCTGAACTTAGGTCTGACCTCCCCACAGCAGTAGAACCTCGTTCTGGCCCAGCAGCTGCCACCACTACCTACTCTGGACGGTCTTCGGGCTGCCCGCCCGACGTGCTCCAGCCTGCTGGACGGCCTCCCGGCCGTCTGCCCAATGTACTCCAACCTGCAGGATGACCTCCCGGCTGCCCGCCCGACGTGCTCCAGCCTGCTGGATGCTCTCCCAGCCATCCACCCAACGTGCTCCAGTCTGCTGGACTCTAGCCTTGCTCGGGACGGTCTCCTGGCTGTCCCTTGCTCTGAACGTTTGCCTAGGGCCGTTTATATGTATTTGTGTCTTGTTTCCTCTCGCTCCCAGTTCTAGCCCTGTCAATTTTGGTTTAGATTTTGTTCATGCCCTCCACCCTTGTGTTTCTCCCTTCCTCCCACCCGTTCTGTGGTTTTTTTTTTTGGTGTGGTTCTAGGGGACGTCAAGAGCCGTCCCTTGAGAAGGGGGTTATGACAGGCTCTGTCCCTGTCTTTTTCTTTATGTTTATTTGTGTTCCCCTCCTGTCATACTTGTTGTTCTGATCTTTGTGATTTCAGTTCCTGTGTCTCTGATTCTGTTTCCTGTCACTGTCCATTTCACTCCTCAGTATGCTTCTCCAGTCCTCAGTCCTAATCATTCACACCTGTTCTCATCAGCCACCTACCCACTCATTACTCACTCTCACTCTGCCTTATAAAAAGCCTTCCTCTCCTCCACTCTGCATCCAGTCATTGTTCTGTTTTGTTCAGACAACACGGTCCTCCTCTGTTCCTGTCCTGAAGATCTATCCTTCCACGGTGTATGATCTGTTCTGTTCCTGTTCCAGTTAGTGTTTTGCTGCCCCGTCAGCATTTTGTTTTTGTTTAATAAATTATTTATTTTTTAAACTCCCGCCTCACTTGCCTGCTTGCAAATGGGTCGAAAACCAGAGGAACGTGACAATCTGATGTGAGAGAGATGGGATGAGAGGGGATTTTGTTTTGTGTTCTTTTTATTTAGTTTTCTTTGTGTGTGTTTGTGTTCTTTAAAAAAAGGCACAAAAATAATAAAAAGACGTTTAAAAACAATTATCCTGTCGTCAAGTGTGGCTCCTTTTGAGTAAGTGAGATAGAGCAAGAATATTTTTTTCAACATTCCATCAAACTGATAAACTTTTATTCAAAACCTACTGACCTTAGCCCACACAGAAATGGCTGTAAGTCAGTGAGTTTTCCATATGCTGAGTTAAACTGTGGTAGAGGCTGCGAGTAATTCACAATATAAACTAGGGATGGGACAGATCCGATCCAGTATCGGTATCCGATATCAGCATTATTTAAGTATCGGATATCGGATCCAACCTGCCGATATTTTTCCGCTACCAGCTTCAAAGAGCACTTGTGTTCAATCACATTCTGTGACTGCCCTTTTTAACATGGTATGAGTTAAACCTAATAAAGATAAGCTTTACAATAAGGAACCCACTGACTTTAACAGCACACAGGACAGGAGGCAAGTATACCACACACATGTCCTCCTTACTCATGGTGCAGCTGAAAAAAAAACTAAAAAAGCGCTAAGCATGATGGGAAAGACAACACAGCCACTCCCCTTAACCACTAAGAGAGTGGGTTTTGTTGTCTTACCCATTATAACCAATAGTTATAACCAATAGTTTGTCCAACTAAAGCTGAAAAAACTAAAAAAAATGCTAAGCATTATGGGAAAGACAACAAAATCCACTTTCTTAGTGGTTAAGGAGAGAGACTATGTTGTCTTTCCCATCATGCTTAGGACTTTTTTTAGTTTTTTTCAGCTGCACCATGAGTAAGGAGGACATGTGTGTAGTATACTTGCCTCCTGTTCTGTGTGCTGTTAAAGTCAGTGGGTTCCATATTGTAAGACTTATGAGCGTCTTCATTGGGTTTATCTCACACAATGTTAAAATGAATAGTTTGGGTACGAAAGTTTCATTATACCAGTGGCGTAGCCAGGATTTTATGAGGGGCGGTTCGTTTGAAGAAAAAATGGACCTCTGATTGGTTCATTGGCGGTGGTACACGTTACTTCAAACGTGTAAACAAGCTAATTAGCTAGCTAGTTAAAACAATGCTGTGTGAGGTAAATCTTACCAAATAGGTGGTTTTTGTTAGTGGAGAAAGAGCAACACACTGAGAGGGGATGTGTGTCCAGTCTTCTATTCAGAACTCATCCCAGAGACACGGTACTCCGAGTCCCACCCGAACATACACAGAAAAAAAATACCACCGAAGAAGAACGAATGACGTCATCCTCTTAAAGGCACAGTACCACTCCTTAACATAAATGCAAACTAACCCCACAACAAATAATATAACTTCAATTGCAAAAATAAATAATCTTTTTACTTTGCTTTGTGGTTAGACATTGTTTTTTATGAATGAAATTAATAAATTGAAAAATACAACAATACAATTCACATGTACACAAAAACAATTGACCAGGGGTCTGCAACCTGCAGCTCAGGGTCCCTCTGCAGCAGCTCTTTCAAGCTTTGACCAAAACTGAATTTTATTGGTTCTTATAACTGGAAGGGTTAGTTTTAGCAGTTTTCCTACATTACAAGGAGTTAACATACTTTCACTTTATGCTTTATTTCTTTTAAGTAGGATACTTAATTTTTCTAGTAAAAAAAAAAAAATCACATAGGCCTGCATTGTTTGTTTTAGTTTTTAGAAACTGGGCAAAACTATATTAATTTTTCCTTCTTTACAAGAATCTTGTCTTTTATTTTATCTTAAAATGTAAAAATATCAGTAAATGTTAAAAAATCATTAGACATTTTTAGTTTTATAAATCATTCCTGCTGGCCAGAAAAATGTCCTCTAACAAACTTAAAGTGGTCCGTGGGCCACCAGTTGAGAATCCCAGTTGCAGCAGGTGTTGTGGCTCCGGACACGTTTAATTTAGTGAATAAAGGAGCAGAAATGGCTCTTTGTATCGAAAAGGTTGCAGACCCCTAGAGTAACATTAAAATTTCTCAAGACAAATGTAGTTTTGCAAAACCTTTATTTACATTGCATAAGACAGTTCTGTCCAACATCTTATGTCTCTGGATAGACAAGTGAGTCCAGCTCCATCCTCCTCGAGTGTTTGTTTGCAAACACATCAACAACGCTCTCAAGGTCAATGTGTTTGCTGTAGTGAATGTGAAGTAGTGCCAGTGAGAGACGCTCCTTCGTCATTGATGCCCGCATGTAGCTGTTCAAGCGACGAAGGGCACTGCGCTCACATTCGCAGGTCACAGGCAGTGTGTAGGCCAGTTGAAGTAGGACGTGCAAGTTGGGGTAAAGGTCTCGGTCACACTCTTTAATGGAACCTGCAGGGGTGTTCGGCCTCTGTGACCCAGGCACTCTGCCGTACCTAGCAGAACAATTATTAAAACAAAATGTTCTGTATAGTAATGTTGTAACATTCAATTTCTAAAATGGGCTTCTCAGGTGCTTAACTTCAAAATAACTTACTTCAGGGGCAGCCATCTTCATCATTCGAAGCACTGGTACACACCAAACTTGCACGGTCTTCATCTAAGATATGACACGTGAATAAGAGATTTTAGAATATTTTTTAGACACTTTTAGCATTTAAATAATCATATCAAAAGATTTAATATTTAGCTAAAAGAATTTACAGAAATACATTCTAAATAAGAAAACATTTGTTCCTGAAATCATTCTAAGACATATTATTGACAAAATCTATTTTACAAGAAGATCTGTTTTATTTATTTATTTTACCTGGAACTCTGTTTCTTTGAAACAAAGTTGTACATTGAAGCGCTGCTCTTTTCCTCTCTGTCCTTCTGCTTGCACCTACCCATGTTGGTATCCAGCACAGAAACCTGAAAAACAGTTTAACATAATATTAAGTATGTAGTAAACAATTTAGTAAGATCTGCTAAGACATTTTGGGTTTCTATTTGAAAACGTTTTTTTTACTTGTCTTACGTACAAAAACAGTTTTTCTGAATGTTTGTTCTTTTGAAAATTTATCCAAACATTTATTTTTCACCAAATAGGCTATATTACAGTATATTCAACACTGCTAAGTTATTGTTTGTATCCTGTCCAAACTAGGCCTGAGGCCTGTAGCTTTTGTTTAGAAAAACATGGACGCTCAGTTTCAGGCTTCCTGTGAGTAACTATCTGTCCTATCACTGTAAACTCAGCTTTAGGGATAGAATGGGGCCGTACTGGTACTAATTTCAGATAAATTACTGTTCCCAACATGGCGGAAATAGCCAAAAACAAGGAAAAAAAACGTGGCGAAAATCGTTGCTACTTAGCTTAGCTTTAGCATGTTTTAGCATTATCCATATCTTATAAAAACGTGACCCACTTCTAATCTCTCTAACATCAAACAGTACTACTTAAAATACACAAATGAACAGTTGAATCAAAAACCACAATGTAATTTTACCGTTTGAATCCACCGTGTTGCCTTCCAAGCCAGGACAGAGTGAACATTGTCTTCCCCTCACAGTCTCGCGGGAGTTGTAGACGGGACTTCATAGGCAAAGTGGGCGGTTCGTTCGAACCGGGCGAACCCCCCCTGGCTACGCCCATGTATACAGAGTCAAGTACCTGAACAGTATCGGATCGGAAAAGTATCGGTATCGGTCGATACTCAGTTATGAAGTATCGGATTGGATCGGAAGTGAGAAATGTGGATCGGTGCATCCCTAATATAAACTTGTGTGATATGATAAATATATACTGTTATTTTCTTCAGAGTTTGATTAAAATACGGTGGCACAGTTGGTCGAGCTGTTTCCTCTCAGTGAATAGGTTGCCAGATCGAATCCCAGCCTGAAATCTTTCTGGATGAAACATCAAATGTCATGCTCAATAACCCAGGTAAAAAAAATCCAACAAAGTTAAGTCACATCCTCTAGATGGTTTCTTTTTGTTGAAATGTTGCATCTTTCATCCACTCTCTGGGTGGAGTTCACGTGTTTACTCCGTGTTGCGTGGGTTTTCTCCGGGTACTCCAGTTTCCTCCCACAGACCAAAAAACATGCATGTTAGACTTACTGGTAACAATAAATTGTCTCTAGGTGAGAGAGAGACAGTGAATAGTGGAATGAACACCTGTCCAGGGTGTCCCCTACCTCTTGCACAGTGACTGTTGGATATGGACACCAGTGACCCCCGTGACCTGAAAAGGAAGAAGCGGGTAAAGATGATGGAAGGATGGATGATGGATGGATGGATGGATGGATGGATGGATGGATGGATGGATAACTAAAACATCTGCACCTCCCTCATTTCTTAACGAGATGTACTGAGTCAAATCTTTATGTATTCTAATTGAGTATGTGCACATGTGTGTTTTCTGTATTTTTCATGTTAAAAATAAACGTATGTATCAAATTAAAACTAAAGATAAATTCAGATCTTAGTAGATTTTTTTTTTCATATGTGATACTTAGATAGCTGCTGTGAGTGAAATCCTGTCTACAAATTGTAATTTTTCAGTTTGGTTTTGTTTCTGCTTGGATGGCCACCCCACACCTTTGGAAGCTCTCAGTTTATTACCTGCTCGGCAGCAGCAGCACACAGTTAGCAGCCTGCTGTTCAACATAGTGAAGCCTTTAAAAGCTCAAGAGCCGAATATTTCCCTCAGGACCTGGAGGAGGCAGAAAGCAGCTTGTGCAGAGTCATAACAACTTAAAAGGGGGATGATATGTCAATGCTGTGTACACAACTTGTTTTCACTGACCTCAAGTGACCCCACAAAAAATCTTTACGCTACAGCGCTTAACATTTTTATTGCCCCACTCTTGAAAAGTTTGCATCTGTCTATATGTCAGTTAGCAAAATATCTCACGAATGACATTTATTGAAACTTGCTGAAAGTAATAATTGGATGTGCATATTAAAGATGGCTGCCACAGCCATGAACAAAATGTTTATAACTCATTCATATTTATAACTATTGACATATATTTTAGTAGTATCTGAGACTGGTCCCAAATTTATATTTTAAGAATATCACTAGAAAACATTACCGTCATCCATCAAGTACATTATTTTATCAACTGAAGTTATTGAAGTTCCATGATTTGGTAGACTATAATATTTTATCAGTTATGTATAGGGCTCAAAATAATGCATTACCTTTAAATATCCAAATGCATTTTGTTAAAAGACAAAGTTGTTATAATCTTAAGGGGACAGAGATGTTTGTAAAACCACAATTCAGAACTAGTTTGAAGGGACGTTCTACCTCAATCCAGGGAATTAGATTATGGAATGGCTTGGAGAATGTAGTTAAAAATGCCAAGTCAATGTTTACATTTAAGAAAATGATCAAAACAAATGTGTTAAAAATATATATATGAAATAGCGTAATGTGTATTGTATTAGTTAGAAAATTAGAAAGAGTTAGTCATTTTGTACTGTTGGTTGAAGATTATTATTGTTTAATCTGATTGTTGGAAAAAGTTGGTTGAAGATTATTATTGTTTACATGGTTGATTATTATTGTTTAATCTGATTGTTGGAAGTAAGGGGCAGATATAATAAGATTTATTCTTCTTTCTGCTACCTTTCTTTTTTTATATATTTTGTACACTATCATTTATTAGATTGTCTTGTATTGTTTCTTTTGTAAAAAAAAAAAGAACAAATTTAATAAGCATAAACATAAACATATTTTAAAAGCTGTGCAAGATATTAATTTTGACATCACCTACTGCATTTAGAGTGAACTCTGTCTGCCTGTTAGCAAAATATCTAGTGAATCACTCCATTTAAAAAGATGAATAAAGGCCGTGGCTGACCTCATGATTAGCTGAATATAACAGTGATAAACAGGAAGTAGCACATGTCCACCTGTATGAAGGTAACTGCAAGTAAATCCTCAATTTTTGTCATAATTACATTGTATGCTCTATATGGTTAAATCAAAGGTTAATGTTTAAAGATAAAGTGGTTGTGCTTTGTTTTGTATATACAGTATATAGACTTTATTTGTAACAGAAAATGTTTCATCCTTCATCCAAAGAGCTTTCTCAATTGTGTTTTCTTAATTGAGAAAGCACAATTGAGAAAGCCCTTTGGATGAAGGGTGAAATGTTTGTTACAAATAAAGTCCAGTTGTTTTTGTATTGAACGCTTGTTCTGATTTTATCATGTCCTGGATGACTGAGAATATTCACCAGCATATCCCCATAGGTTGCGTTCAGACTGTCCCTCCTGTACGATCTAGAAGTTTTAAAGGTACGTTCTCATTGCTTATAATAGATAATGGGTCAGGGGGTTAAGATTAAGGTCAGTGCTCTGGGTCAGGTGTACGGTCAGGTTTAGAAAAAAAGTAAAGCTAAAAAAAAATGGTTTAAGACATGTTCAAAGCAGCATATTATTAGGGATAAGAACATACCTTTAAACCTACTAGGATATATGGACAGTCTGAACACATATGGGGATGATAACAACTAATAACAGTGATTTAACGGGCTGATAATATCCGAAGCCGCTGCCTGATCTCAGAAGCTAAACAGGGTCAGGCCTGTCAGTACAGTACTTGGATGAGAGACCACCTGGGAACACCAGGTGCTGTGAGCTTTTGCACTTCTCATAACCACGCCATGGTTGTTCAAGGCAAGAGCCATTATCAATACTGGAGGCCAAGCACCCTAAAGGTCAGATACTAGAATCACCCCTGACTACGACTCCATCATTTCTCAACAGAAATTGTTTTGGTTTAAAACTTATGTCGTGAAAGGCAGCAGGTGAAACTAATTCCTTCAAAATGTGCTAGGCCTAAAATTTTTACAGGCCTGTTTAGTGGAATAAAGTTAATTTATGTACAAAGAAGTTTCCACACCCTGCACCTCGCAGACTTGGAAATGAATGTTTTTTTTGGAAGCTTTGCCAAAATCCATCACACTTTCATTCAGCGCCGATTGTTGTATTGATTCTGACTTCTTCCAGCAGATTTCAACTAAAAACAAAACAAGTGATTTTCCTTTTCAACAATATTAGACGATCTTCCTTTGTTTAAAGCCCAACTCAGCTCTTTGGGATTTTCTTTGACATTTTAATTAATCGCAGCGGTTGGGACCGTTTTTATAAAATTGTTTTTAAGAGAAACAATAGCAGAATCCCGCACTTTGAAGAAAAGGCTCGCAGAGTTACAGAAATCATTCCATTATTGCTGTGTGCTTGTAAATAGTAGCTGGAGCTGTAATTGTGGTGTAAATGAACAGCTTTAAACAGTGTGGTGAGCAGCATTTTCATTTGTGTCGTGTTATGAAAAGGCAGAATATTTACACGCTATACATCAGTGTAATTACAAAGCAATTGGATTATGAAAACTTAATAAGTGGCCAATTTAGTTATGCACTTCAATGTAAATAATACATAAAAAAAAAAACATTTTTCGGTGGCATCAAAGGTTTTTAATGCAATGATGTACACTGTAGAAATAAATGGCTGACATTTAACCATTTAAATTATACAGGAAATTGCACTTATTCTATTTGACTAGATGACAAACACTATATTTGTATTAAAATACCTAAATGTAAAAACTTAAACACTTTTAAACAAACTAAATTTGAACCAGTTTTACTTTTGTAATTTACCAAACATATTTAAATTTCAAATAATCCCCTAAATTATAAGTAACAACTTTTTTTTAGTCTACTAAATCCAAATCTGAATCAGCTTTATTGTCAATGCACTAAAGTGCAACAAAATTACATTTCACTACAGCCCGTCCGAGAGAAACATCAACAGACAGACATGGGGAGATGGAGGTGACTGAGGCTGCAGGCCTTGAGAGGCACAGGCCTGTTTTCAGATAAGGAAAAAGAAACATGAGGGGGGAGTGTATTAAAAAAAATCTTGCACTGTGTCCTAGACAGGGCACAGTGTGAAAGTTGCAAAAAATGACCACAGCACAAAAAAACAGCAACGTACTGATGACATCATAATACATTTATGAATGAGGAGGCAGACGAGGGCAGTGAGTTGTCCGTGGACACTGCCGGAAAGTTCAATAGCCCTGATAAAGATGGTGCAGTGTCTATCAGCCGGCTCAACTCTGACACAGGTCCGCAGATGTCCTCAGGAGCGGAGCGTGTAGGGGAGGGGAGAACTTCTTGTTCACTTAAACAACCAGGAGAAGTTGAGATAACTGGCCAATTCAAGGCCGAGTGGGGAAGCCAGATTCAGATAACACAATTACTTTGGGTCAGTCAGACTGCTTGAATTTTCATGTCTGCCTTAAAATTTCTGCTGGTACGTCTCACTGGCAATTCCAAAACAGCTAAATTTTGTAATTGCACAGCCAGGCCGAGCTTGTAGCTTCTCCAAGGTTGATTCATTCCCACCAATGAGTTCCAGGAGCCACAAGTGACCTGCAATACTCAGAAATCGCATCCAGTTTACGGCTCAGCTCATCCAGCTTCTGAGTCTGAGTGTTCACTGTTCAGGACATTCCTTCATTACAGGAAGCTTTAAATCAAAATACAGCAGATCAATTCTTATTAAGTGTTTAAATATGAAACTGTTAAACCATCTGTAAGAACACTTGGTGAAAGTTTTGTCAATATTTTACTGTTTTTGCATTATTTTTGCTGAAATTGTTTAGATAAATCTTAATTGTTTCCATTTGGTATCACTCAATCACTTATATTCAAAACAATACAAATTTAATTGGTCAAATTACAGAAATTATAACTAGTTTGCTTTAAAATGTAATCACAATTGAAACACAACAAATGGTTGTTGCTGCTTCCTTCAGCTGGGCTGACACAGCAACTGAAAGTGTTTGACACATTCAGCATTGTTTTACACCAGCAGCTGTTCCTGACACAACCTGGGCTTCAGCTCCAAGTTTCAGGATCAAAAGGCTGCGGCCCTTAAACACAAGAAACAAAACTTACGGTAATTGTTATTATTTTATTTAAATAAAGTTAGAAAATGCACTAAAATATCAATTACATAGAAACTTGAGGAATACCATTGTCTGTGAAAATGCATATTGAATTTCATGAAAATAAACTGACTTGTTATAGCTAAAAGAAACAGAACAATAGCTAAAAGTAAAAATAGCAATATGCTGCTAAAAGCTAAATGTGGAATAAGATAACTAAAAGTAACAAAACACTAAAAGTTAAAAACAGCCAAATGATACAATAGGCTAAAAATTACTAAATAAGTAAATAAATAAATAAAGCTTGTTAAAATTATCAAAAGGATGACTTAAAGCTAAAAGTAGCAAAAAGTTGGTGATAAGATAAATTAAGACAAAAATACAATTTGATTAAAAGCAAATTTGAAAGAATTTATAGTGATTTATTAAATAAAAGTAATGGTGATATGAAAGCAACATGGCGAGTAATGAATAGTGTTCTGAAAAATCATAAAGTAAAAACTGGTATTTCACAATATTTTGTGAAGGACAACGATGAAATTCATGATGAGAATGAAATTGTAAATGGATTTAATCAATATTTTGTGAATGTTGGATCAAGCCTTGCAGCTAAAATACCAAAAGTAGATAATAATGTGAGCCCTTCAGTCATAGGTTGTGCAAATAGTATTTTTCTAAATGGAACTGACAAAGAGGAAATAATGAATGTAGTAAAACACCTTACAGACAAGAGATCAAAAGACTGGGTGGACATAGATATGATGTTTGTAAAGGACATAATGAGTCATGTTATTGAGCCGTTTACAATTATATGTAATTTACCATTTTCAACAGGAATATTTCCAGATAATAAGGTAGTTCCTCTTTTTAAAAATTGTGATAAATGTGTGTTCAACAATTATAGACCAATATCCTTGTTACCACAGTTCTCAAAAATTCTAGAAAAACTATTTGTGACCAGACTAGATCAATTTACAGATAAATAAAATATTCTATGTAAAATAAAAAAAATAAAAATGCCAAGTCAATGTGTTCATTTAAGAAAATGAACGGAATTG
>JBBPBX010001473.1:0-15667 GCA_038048925.1 Garcialebias charrua
GTCTGATCCTCGGCTACAGAAGCTGGCCATTGGGACATGGAATGTCACCTCTCTGGTGGGGAAGGAGCCTGAGCTAGTGTGTGAGGTTGAGAGGTTCCGGCTAGAAATAGTCGGACTCACCTCAACGCATGGCTCTGGCTCTGGAACCAGTTTCCTTGAGAGGGGTTGGACACTCTTCCACTCTGGAGTTGCCCCTGGTGAGAGGCGCCGAGCAGGAGTGGGCATACTTGTTGCCCCCCATCTTGGTGCCTGTACGTTGGGGTTCACCCCGGTGAACGAGAGGGTAGCCTCCCTTCGCCTACGTGTGGGGGGACGGGCTCTGACTGTTGTTTGTGCCTATGCGCCGAACGGCAGCGCAGATTACCCACCCTTTTTGGAGTCCTTGGAGGGGGTATTGGAGGGTGCGCCTCCTGGGGACTCCCTTGTTCTGCTGGGGGACTTCAACGCTCACGTGGGCAATGACAGTGAGACCTGGAGGGGTGTGGTTGGGAGGAACGGCCCCCCTGATCTGAACCCGAGTGGTGTTCTGTTGTTGGACTTCTGTGCTCGTCATGGATTGTCCATAACGAACACCATGTTCAGGCATAAGGGTGTCCATATGTGCTCTTGGCACCAGGACACCCTAGGTCGTAGTTCAATGATCGACTTTGTTGTCGTCTCATCTGATCTGCGGCCGCATGTCCTGGACACTCGGGTGAAGAGAGGGGCGGAGCTGTCAACTGACCACTACCTGGTGGTGAGTTGGCTCCGATGGTGGGGGAGGATGCCGGTCAGACCTGGCAGACCCAAACGTATTGTGAGGGTCTGCTGGGAACGTCTGGCAGAGTCTCCCGTAAGACGGAGCTTTAACTCCCACCTCCGGGAGAGCTTTGAACACGTTCCGAGGGAGGCGGGGGACATTGAGCCCGAGTGGGCCATGTTTCGCGCCTCTATTGTCGAGGCAGCTTATCGGAGTTGTGGCCGCAAGGTTGTTGGTGCCTGTCGTGGTGGCAACCCTCGAACCCGGTGGTGGACACCGGCGGTGAGGGATGCTGTCAAGCTGAAGAAGGAGTCCTATTGGGCCTTTTTGGCCTGTGGGACCCCGGAAGCAGCAGATAGGTACCGGCAGTCCAAGCGGCATGCGGCTCGGGTGGTTGCTGAGGCAAAAACTCGGGCGTGGGAGGAGTTCGGAGAGGCCATGGAGAATGACTTCCGTACGGCTTCGAGGCGATTCTGGTCCACCATCCGGCGTCTCAGGGGGGGAAAGCGGTACGCGACCAACACCATTTATGGTGGGGATGGCGTGCTGTTGACCTCAACTCGGGATGTTGTGAGTCGGTGGGCGGAATACTTCGAAGACCTCCTCAATCCTACTGGCACGTCTTCCACTGAGGAAGCGGAGCCTGGGGACTTTGGGTCGGGCTCTCCAATCTCTGGTGCTGAGGTCGCCGAGGTGGTTAAAAAGCTCCGCGGTGGCAAGGCTCCGGGGGTGGATGAGATTCGTCCTGAGTTCCTTAGGGCTCTGGATGTTGTGGGGTTGTGTTGGCTTACGCGACTCTGCAATATCGCGTGGACATCGGGGGCAGTTCCCTTGGATTGGCAGACTGGGGTGGTGGTTCCCCTATTCAAAAAGGGGGACCGTAGGGTGTGTTCCAACTATAGAGGGATCACACTCTTAAGCCTCCCTGGTAAGGTCTATTCAGGGGTTCTGGAGAGGAGGGTCCGTCGGATAGTCGAACCTCGGATTCAGGAGGAGCAGTGTGGTTTTCGTCCTGGTCGTGGAACACTAGACCAGCTCTACACCCTCAACAGGGTCCTGGAGGGTGCGTGGGAGTTTGCCCAACCAGTTTACATGTGCTTTGTAGACTTGGAAAAGGCATTCGACCGCGTCCCTCGGGGGGTTCTGTGGCGGGTACTCCGGGAGTATGGGGTACCAGGCCCATTGATATGGGCTGTTAGGTCCCTGTACGACCGGTGTCAGAGCTTGGTCCGCATTGCCGGCAGTAAGTCAGGCTCGTTTCCGGTGAGAGTTGGACTCCGCCAAGGTTGCCCTTTGTCACCGATTCTGTTTATAACTTTTATGGACAGAATTTCTAGGCGCAGCCAAGGTGTTGAGAGGATCCGTTTTGGTGGCCTTAGAATCGCTTCTCTGTTTTTTGCAGATGATGTGGTCCTATTGGCTTCATCAGCTCGTGATCTACAGCTTTCGCTGGAGCGGTTTGCAGCTGAATGTGATGCGGCCGGGATGAGGATCAGTTCCTCCAAATCCGAGGCCATGGTCTTGAGCCGGAAAAGGGTAGCGTGCCCTCTCCGGGTCGGGGAGGAGGTCCTTACCCAAGTGGAGGAGTTTAAGTATCTCGGGATCTTGTTCACGAATGAGGGAAAACTGGAGCGTGAGATCGATAGGCGGATAGGTGCAGCGTCCGCAGTGAAGCGGGCGCTGTACCGGTCTGTCGTGGTGAAGAGAGAGCTGAGTCAAAAGGCAAAGCTCTCAATTTACCGATCGATCTACGTTCCCACCCTCATCTATGGTCATGAGCTTTGGGTTATGACCGAAAGAACAAGATCTCGGATACAAGCGGCTGAAATGAGTTTTCTCCGCAGGGTGGCTGGACTCTCCCTTAGAGATAGGGTGAGAAGCTCGGTCATCCGGGAGGGACTCGGAGTAGAGCCGCTGCTTCTCCACATCGAGAGGAGCCAGTTGAGGTGGCTCGGGCATCTGGTTAGGATGCCTCCTGGACGCCTCCCTGGTGAGGTGTTCCGGGCATGTCCCACCGGGAGGAGACCCAGAGGAAGACCCAGGACACGCTGGAGGGACTATGTTTCTCGGCTGGCCTGGGAACGCCTTGGGATTCCCCCAGAGGAGCTGCTCCAAGTGGCTGGGGAGAGGGAAGTCTGGGCCTCCCTACTTAGGCTGCTACCCCCGCGACCCGACCCCGGATAAGCGGAAGAAAATGGATGGATGGATGGATGGTGTGCATATCTGTGTAAATTGGCAATATTTGGCAATATTTGGTCTAAAACTGTGTTTACGGTAGTCCTTTGGGTTGAACAGAGGTTATTGCACCTTAATTTTCATATTGGTCAGGACTGTTCACTCTGATGTGTCTTGTACACTCTGATGTCACAAAGGTGGTTCAAGCAGAGCCAATCCCCTGCAGAGATGAGAAGTGCATACCTTATATGGAAGTGCTGCATTTCACTCCTGACAAGCGGTTTTATTTTTATTTTCATTTTCATTTTTTTAGGCCTTTGGTTTTGGATGGAATGGGTGGAATAGATAAATACATCTACATGTTTATTCTTTGTTGTTGCTTGGTGTATGTTGTTGGCTAGAGGTTTAATTTGTTTTAGGTTGTTGCAGGTGGAGGCGTGAACAAAAGCACAACTCTACCTCCACCCCTCCTTGTCTCTCGACACGCCCATTTTCAGGGAGATTTTGGAAGGAGGAGTTACCGTCTCAACCTGGGTTTGGTTTCACTTTAATGACAGGAATACGGCCAACAACTCCAGGAAGTTGATATGTAATCTTGCTTCCTGTTCATTCCAAAGGCCGCGGGCATTCTGATTTCTACAGATTGCCCCCATCCTGTTTTTGAGGCGTCCGTCGTGATGACCACACGAGAGGACACCCTTCCCAATGAGACCCCTTCCGTGAAAACAAACAAATCTCTCCAGGGTTCCAAGGCCTCCAGGCACTCTGGATCTATCCTAACCTTCTCTGCATGATTAGGCAGGTCAGGCTGTATTCGTTGGTTTAGCCATAGCTGCATGGGCCGCATTTTCAGTAATGCGTGTGGCACACAGGGAATGGCTGCCGCCAAGAGGCCTAAGAGGCGTTGGCAGGTTTTCACAGGGACCCGTTGGTCCAGTTTAAATCTTTCCAGGCAACGGCGAATGGAGGAAACTCGTTCCTTAGAAAGCCATGCTCTGTACTGGACGGTGTCTATCTGTACTCCCAAAAATACGGTAACCCGTGATGGAGTCAAATCGCTTTTTTGTAGGTTTATCACAAAACCAAGAGACTCCAGGTGAGAAATCACCCTATAGGAGTGTGACTGGGCCTGCTTTCTGCTTTCAGCCAGAATCAGCAGGTCATCTAGGTAATTCATGACCCTGAGTCCTTGATTCCTAAGAGGGGTCAGGGCTGCATCCAGACATTTAGTAAATGTACGCGGAGCAGTCTTTAAACCAAAGGGTAAAGCTTTGAATTCATAAGCGTTTCCCTCGAAGGCAAAGCGGAGGAACTTCCTGTGTTTCCTCCATACGCCTATATGAAAATAGGCATCTTTTAAATCCACTGTACACGCGTAGTCTCCAGGTCTCACAGACTGGAGGACTTGCCGCAGTGTAAGCATCTTGAACTTAAATGTTTTAATCCTCTTGTTGAGAGTCCTGAGATCCAGAATCGGTCTCAGGGAATGATCATTTTTGGGTACCAGGAAGCATTTACTGTAGTGGCCAGAGCGTAGCTTGCGTCCTGAGACTAAGCTAATCACTCCCTTTTGCAACATTGTAGAGACTTCCTCCCTCAGCACGTGTGCACGTTTAGGGTTAATTTTAGATTGCAGCACCCCTGTGGAGAGGGGCGGTCTCTTTGAGGACTGCAACTTGAGCCTGTGACGTATCGTTGTCATGACCCAATCATTTGGTAGACACGCCTTCCAGGCCTATGCATGCACGCTGAGCCTGGAGGGCATGTTGAATTGCTGCTCGTCGTGTTTTAGTGCCATAGGGGTGACCTTTGACCCTTCTTGCACTCTTTCGAGCAGGATGGTTGGCCCGACAGAAGATATTGCGAGATCTGACCGTCTTTGGCAGAGCTCGTTTATCTTGCTGTGGTTCATAGTTTGACCACATGGTTTGTTTATAAAAATGGGACTCGAGTCAAGAACCAGGGCAGTCTGTGCTTCGGTACTTTTATTTTTTGTACATGTCTGAAACAGTGTTTGTTTTGTTTACACATGCAAAATTCGAGTCATGTTTGGTGTACGCACACATGCCACTCGCTCCTCATAGTTTTTAACAAGGGGAGACTGGACTCAAGATGTTAGGTTCCCATACCACGTGGTACAATTATCACTTTGTCCTGCTTCATCAGGTTCGAGTCTGTTTTCCACATTGGGTCACTGAAGAGGTTCTTGGCCGGTACTGGAAGGTTTCACCGCCACCAGCGGGTCTCTTCCGTGGTAGGCCACACGTGTCTTCCTTTGGGGGTGCAAAGCTTTTCCTCGGCAACCCCTTGCGGAGGGCTTCCGCGTGTTTGCGTCTTTGTTCCAGCCTGGCCTGGATGCATTCCAGGGCTCCCCCGAAGAGTCCCGTCGACTCGATCGGGTGCTGGAGAAAAGTGGACCTCTGGTTTTCTTGGAGGTCTGACAGAGTTAGCCAAGGATGGCGCTGGGCGACAACTATTTCTGCCATTACCTTGCCTTGGGAAATGGCTATTGTCCCTATCATGCGGAGCACGAGGTCCGAGGCACGGCGGGCCTCCTCCATGGCTTCCGTTGCGGCCTGCTCGTCTTTTGTTACCTGGATATGTTGGAGTTTTTCCGCCAGGTATGCCTGCACCATGGTCGATGCATCATTGCGTGAGCCACAAGGCCCTGAGCTTTGTAGCACTTCTCGAGTTGTTTCTCCGAAGCAAGGCAGGCCCTGCTGGGTAGTGTGGGTTTGGTCCCCGTGGCTGTGGGGTCCAGGTGAGCCGCCAGAGTCTCCTCTATCGGGGGTGCGTTGGCGAGGCCTGCTGTCTCCATTCCCGCGACGTCAAGGAGTCGGGATAATGGCAGCATGATGGAAGCTCCGGGTTCCGCCCAGGAGCGTTTGAGCTCCATGAGGAAGTCAGGAAAAATTGGCATTTTCTGCGACGTTGTCGGCTGTTTCGCGTAGAAGTAGCTTCCCGTTAGCCTCGTAGCCTGTTGGCGAGGCGTGGGGTCTGGCCACGTGACCTGCAGGGCATCCGCCGCCCTATGGCACAGGTCAAACAGGGCAGGTACCGACAAGTCCGGTTCCGGTAAGATTTGCACCAGGTTCTGGGAGGAATCAGCAGTTTCTCCTTTGTGACCATATTCGGCGTCTTGGTCGGACACTTCAGGCGTCGAGTCCACGGCGGCAACTGAGTAGTCCGACATGTTGTCCTCTCCGACTCGCCCGTTGCATTCCAGGTCCACGTTGTCGGGCTCCGGTTCAGGAGTGAGCACTTTAGTGCGACGTGCGACCTTCAGCGCCGCATTTCTAGCCATGGATTTGGACAATGCGTCAGCCCGTCGTTTCCTCACTACTGCCGACATTCAATGGCAGTGAGAGCAGGAGTCGGGGAATTCCAGCGCCTTCCTCGCGTGCAGAATCCCTAGGCAGACAGGACAGGCCTCGTGGGTGTCCGTCGCCGAGAGGGAGTAGCCGCAGCCGTTGGGACATGGGCGCGAGCGAGGACTCGTCGTCTTGGTTTTCCTCCTCCTTGTTCTCCGTTTTCCCTTCTCGGGAGCCATGTCCGGCGAGAAGCATCGAAGTTGTTCCTAGTTTTCTTTTGTTCGAAGCCGTCTTCTCCGTCGTCTTGCTTACGCTGGTTAGCCTGCTAATGATAGCAGGAGGTTGTGATGCAGTTAGTGCCGTCGAGCGAAAAAGCTGCGGAAAGAAGAAAACTTCGAAGGTGAGTAGAAAAACGCTGGACTAGCTTTCGCCAGCCCAGCAATAAACAGGAAAATTTCTCTGTACGCTCAGTGTAGGGAGCAAGCTCACCTCAGTCGAGCGATGTGACAACAGAGAAGTCCCACGAAGTTCAGGTGTTTAAGCGAGGTGAAGGGCGAAAAAGAGAAAGATGGAGGGGCGCAAGCCGCTTAAGTACTCAGAGGGCGGGGCCTCTGGTCCGGTGGTGACGCCCCTAGCCGTAAAGGCGTGAGTATATTCCTTCAGGTAATCACGCCGGGGCGCAATTCCCATAGCAAGTATGTTGCACTGAGAGACCGACTGAAAGGGAACTAAAGCTGCCACTGTTGCCTGTATGTTGATTTTTATGTGTGCATGATCACATGTGAATGAGTGAACTAGTTTCAGTGTGGCGGTGTGATTTGACATATGCCTGCAGGATTGTACCAGACAAAGGGAGACATGGAAACGTTTTTACAATGACACCCAATGGATGACATGTCCAGCTGTGAATTTGCATCAATAGGCGTATAGTTGACTATACTTCAGAGCTGTTCTCTTTCTCCTTGCAGCGGTCCCCTTACTGTGATCAATACAAAAAAAATGACAACGTTTCCCAATGCGTGCCATCCTATCTTCATTTAGATTCTTTACAGCATCACCATGAGCCAGATTTTTCAGATTGGCATTGCACATCACAGTCCATTTAGCCATTTTTAGCCATAGTGACTATCTAATTCATTAAAAACAGATTGTTGCAAGCCCAAAAGCAATGATCACATTTTTCATTACACCCCAAACCCCATTTGTCTTTTCTAATTTTGTATTATTCATAATGCTGCTAGAAAATCTGCATGCACTTACATGTCTGCATCAATATTTTCATTTTGAGACTTAGTGGAATAAAAATATATATCCCTTTGTTTACGATATTTATTTACACCTTTCCCATTCAGATAATTTAACTAACAGTTTTTAGTGATTTCATGCATGTTTGTCCTTCTTTCCTGCTTTTCCCCTGATGGGATGCAGGCCCATAATGCTCTCTGACCTTTCTTTCTGACCTTGTGCTGTCTAGTCACCACCTGGCTCCAGGGGAAATGTAGCTTGACACAGGGAACACACACACACAGCCTGGCTCGCATACACCTGCTGAAGATTAATGACATCTCCACTATTCATCATTATTCTCCTTAACGGCTGCCAGATATGGCCCTGGGCCAGCATCCTGCCACCAAAATCTCACCGAAGTAAAATGTGATGCTCAGCTGCAAACTGTCCAGAGTCCTATTATACTGTACAGTATACTGAAACCTATTGATCTTTTATGCTAAATATCTAATAGTGGAGCATCACAGTTCAAATGAAAACTCATTGTTGCACCTGTAAGATGACATGGTTGCAAAATAAACTTTTTTTTTGCATTTGTCTGAGCTACACTTTGCTCTCAGTGGGTCTTTAAGAAGCAAGTAGACTGTTCCCCCAACGTCTCGTTATCCATCCTATTTGTCTTGAGACGAGGGTCAATGAAGCTCACAAAGGATGGCTGCAGAGAGAGGTGGTGGTCTTTGGATGGGGTGGGGGGCTGGTATTGTTGCAGTTGGCTAGATAGAGAGGTAATTGTTGGGGGATGGAGGGTTCTATTTGCCTGCTGCCTCTCCTCATAGGAACATCTGCCTTGCAGACTACAACAGATGCAGAAGCACAGAGGAGAACGTAGAGTGTGATGGTGGTGGTGGGAGTTAATGTTTCCAGCCAGACCGTTGCAGGGAGGTCTGCCATTATCCCTCTGTTTATTACTTTGGTTTTTAAGTATTAGCCAAGCCAACATGTTGCTTATTTTTTAAAGTCTACAACAGGGAAACAAATTGAAAACGTATCTAAAGCATTGCGGGTCGACCTTAAATGTGCAACCTCATTAAAAAGGTAACAGATTGAATCAGCAATTAAAAATAAAAGGTCACTTCCTGAGGATTAAGACATCTATATTTAAAGGTCAACCATAAAATGGACAAGAATGCAGAAAATCACACCCAGTGAAGTAATTAGAGATCACTGGGAGTAGCTTTTTTTGGCATCACATATAACGGTAAATTTTCCAAAATTGACTAAAATGTTATTTCTCAGTAGGAACTACCATTATACACGCTAGATTTGAATAGAATACCAATTATTTAATGCCACGTTACCTCAGGTTGACTTTTGAATGGCTGAATACACCATCTGCCATGTAGCCTATAGCTCCATTTACACCCCGCGGCTTTGAAATGTACTTTTAAAGTACTCACATACGTTCAGGCACTTGGACTAGTGCCTATCTGTGATGCTGTAGCACATCTCATGTGATAGCCTGCTGTTAAATCTCAGTGAGCCAATTTTCTTCATCCAATGAGATTCACTCAATTATAGTTCTGTGTATTGGTTTACCACGAGACAGCAGCAGCTGTTGCTGCTGCTGATAGTTTGTTGTTTGGCCAAGATTGACATCAGTTCTTGTTGGATTTGATTTAGTCCCACAAGCTTGGTAAGATAAATGTAAGAAACTTAAATAAAAGTGCAAATGACTTACAATGCACTGCATAAAGTAAACGATAGAGGAAACAATTTGCCACAGCACCAAATGTGGCTTAAAAAAATACAGACTGCAATCCCTGTTTGTTGTTGGGATTTCGCATCTATCCTTGCAGTTCTGGATTATCTGTAGTTTGGGGACATACTTGATCTCAACAAGAGGGCTTTGAGGTTAAAACATGAAGGATTTGACTTTGGTGTCAGAGCTTTGTCAGATGTTTGCTTGTTGTAAGAGCATTTATAGAAGTTTCACTGTGCAGTTCCCTAAAGGCCTCTCTATACACACACCGGTATCTGAGGCAGTTTTCTCTCCATCTTTACACAGAACTTTGTGGAAATATTTCAGACATGCCTCACGATGTGCAGCAACTCATGCAAATATGTCATCATCATATTTGGTTAACAGAATATACCGAACAAAAAAGCCAGGTGCTCTTTCAGATCCAAAATGGTAAAAGTTTCCCACCTCATCAAGTCAATTCATCACAGCTTCTTCACACTGTTTTTATCACCATGGTTCTATCTGTGTCTCACAAAGTTCTTGTGCGGATGTTTCGTCTTATCTTCCCTCTGTAGTTTGGTGTGGACAGAGATGTGTCAGCAGGCTTGTAGCAGAGCTTATCAGCCTGCCATGGTGGAATCGTCCTGGTCTGCTCTTTATCTTTTATCTTTGCCACAGAACATAGAGCAACACATATTGACTCAACAGTAGCTAAGCAAAATATGGGGGTGGTACCATTTGCTCACCAGTTTACCATACAAGAAGTGTATAGCCTGAGAAATTATTAACTACCCACTGGTTGGATGTGTTTATTTAGAATGTGACCTCCTTAAAGAGCATTATTGTAGCATTTTTGTCTATTCTGTGGAAAAAAGGTGCACCATTTGGGTGCAAAAATGTACATTTGAAAGGTACCAGATTTTACCAATGTTCAAGGTCATACCCCTTGTAGGGGTATAGCTGGAGTGACAAAGGCAATTTAACTTTTTAGGCACATTCCTGTAGCTTAAATAACTGTGTACTTGGTGTTTCTTGTTAAGTACAGTATTTAGAACTATTTACAATGTTTTCAGTCCCTGCTGAGGACAGAGGTGTGATTTAATTTATCCTTTATTTCTTCATATTCATCCATTCATCCATCTGTCCATTAGCTTTGCCCACTTCATCTTTTTTGGGTCGCAAAGAACACACAAACTCCACCCAGAACGGTCCCCGGCCAGGATTTGATCTGGTGACCTTCTCGCTGAGAAGCAACAGCACGTGCCGTGCCCTTCTTCATTTCATGTCCGTATAGTTTTCAAATTCTGATTCACTCAAAATTTATTTATAAAAAAATATCTTTTTTTTTTTTCATTTTATTTTAGATCAGTTTGATAAAAATTGTATTAAACTGATTTTAATCTGTATAATTCAGTGTGTTTATATTAAGTCAGCTTGACAAACTGAGAAACCCAATAATTCCTTTTAAGCAAACACTTGGTGACAATATCTCTCAGTGCAATAATTTCCAGGGCAGTGTAAGAATAATTATCACTTGCTGCAAGTTACATTTTAAAGTTCTCCTTGAAGGCCGTTTTAAATGCCATCCTTCTTGCCTTTCCCAACAGCTTTAAAATAGTGACCTCCAATTGTGACTGTTGAATGACGTGAGGGATGCACCTGTTTTAAACTAATTGAGAAAGTCAAGATGCAAGGGGATTAAAGAAATGTCCTTCGTAATAATTATCCATGTAGTTATCAAGTATACATCCTTTCAATAAAGCACTTCATTTATTGATGAGTGACGGTCAACAGAAAGACGGGCCAACACGCCCTGTCACTTGACCTTTCTGGCATTCGTGTTTACTGTGATCTTTTTTACACATGGCTCATTACAGAACCTGCTACATTGCATGACCTTTCGGAAGATAAGTGGGAGGTGTCAAATGTCAGCAACAACCTGCGGCAGTGTTGCGTTTTGGGAAGTGGGATCTCCATGTGCAAAAGAGTGCAAAGGGCATATTTGGCCTATAGTTAAGAGGAGAACTGCTGATTCACTACTATATTCTGCCTTGAGGGATGCACGGTGTTGCCTTCAAGGTCTGTTTTCACACTTTTCTAATCAAAAGTCCAGTATTTTGCTGATCCACTGAACTAACGGATTTCCCTCAATGAAGAAACTGCATTATAATAGTAAAGCAGTGAATCTTTCATAGCCCAATATCATAAATGGGGTAATTACTTTTTTAAAATATAATACCCGTTTAAGACTGATCAAGTTTTATTGGTTGAATTTAACAACAGCCCGGATATAAATCTGGAAGCACCTTGACTGATTCAGCTCTACATAATTTAAACATGCTGGCTGCAAGAGTTTGTTACACCTCATTTAATGATGTGGTTAATGTGAACAAATGTCGTAGCTTTATTGGCTTTTACATTTACAGGCTAAACCACCTTGGCTTTAAAACATATTTTGAGATAAACTGCTGACTCAAAGATAGCAGGATCCAACGTCATGCTACAAGGTTGTTGGGGTCAAAGTTCTTAATCATCATGCAAGGTTTGTTTTATAAAACGGAGTGTTTGATTTCTAAGTCTACTGTAATGATTACTGATTTAAATAATCAAATGCATCCATGATTGCTTGTGGCACAGCTCCTTGATGCAGGATTAAATTTAGTGCAGCCCTCTGGGTGCAAATATCTCTGTAAGCCCTTTCTAGACCCGCAAAAGGATATTCTTGATCCTCCAGCCCTCGCACACCCACACAATGTGTTTCTGAGCTGCAGAGAGCGTTGGGTGTAACTGAAGCACCATTTGCAGTGAGATAGATTAGAGCAAGCACAATTAAAATGGGTCAACCAGGCACTGCCACTATGAGATTTTTATTGTTTGGTGGATCCCACTGTATTTGTGGAATGTATAGGAGCTGAATTCAGCAGGGATTTAGGTTCTATCTTTGATCATGCAGCATTTTGTAAGTGTATTAATCTTGGAAAATGTAACTGAAATCTGTAGTAAAAGGCAGGAGATGAATAAAGATGTTTTAGTGGATTTTTGCCCCGTTTTCATTTCAATCTTTGTCACGGCTATAGTATAATAAAGTTGTTTGCATGCCTCATCGCAACTCAAAGGGCCCATCTTCAAGCAGCTGATTTGTAATTGCTTCATAAGATTGAGGGTATCATTGTTATTTGAAAAGCTTTTTAAAAAATCTGAAAGGAGCAAAATCCTGAATTGTGGTATACTTCACAGATCATCCGTTGTTGGATGACTGAGGGTCTCACAGTGGCATTCTGTCAAATGTTTTAAATGAACACAGATGAAAAAAGGACAGATATGTATCTCATTGATAAAGGGTCCTCAACGTCACTAACTCAATCTAAAATTTCAATTAAGTTGATTGTTGCTGTGCAATGCAAGACTAAAGAGAGTTTTGTTGTCATTTGATAAAGACCTGTGGCTAGATTTTTGTTTGTTTTCTATTTCTTGTTGAGTTAACCCTTTTGCCATTGTCTAACAATGTGCAGCTTTGAGAGTAGGGCATCCTTTCATTAATGAAAGTCGTCACATCAATTTCAAGGGATTGCTCAAGTATTTTGAAATAATGTTATGAACAATTATATCTTACCTGTTGTAGTTCTTTATGTGACCTCAGTTTTGGAAAATAGAGTACTGTATAGTTGATGAGCTAATGGCTAATTCAAGTGGGGCCAAAACAATATCGTAAAAATGCCATCGCAAAACAACTCCAATCTGAAAATTTTAAACACAGTTCACATACATAAATTTGTTATTAGTTATTGGTTATAGTCACATAAATGAGTTTTTTTTTTATTATCAATCTTTGCATCACCATTTTCAGACAGTGTATTCACTGATGGGTTTGATCTGAAGCTGCCATTGAGTGTAGGTGCAAACAATATTTTTTTCTGCAAAACTCTACCAAAATTGATACCTAATGACAAATAATGTTCAAAGACAGAAGATAAAGTTTAAAAATCACATTTTGTTGGAATAATCAGTGTAGAAATGGTCATACATTTGGTTTTTTGGGAACTTAAGAACATAACCTGGAAGCCCTCATAACATTTTATCATTGCTTCTTTTATCATTCAGTATGATTGGTCTTTGCATTGTTAGGATATTGCGTATAAAAAGATAATGTCAAGCTGTAAAGTTTTTTTTTTAATACTATGAATCTTCATCTCATAAAAAAGCTGCATAATCTGGTTCTGAAGGTACTCCCTTCTCACCATGACATTATCAACGCTTCTCCGACCACATGAAGGTTTATCCATCTTGACACTGAGCTCAGAATAGCTGTCTTTCACTGTCAACATTTGTCAAATACATAGAAGCACTGCGTTATGCTTGATGTCCTTCTCACAACAATTGCATTTATCGCCTGAACTACTCCTTCTAACTATCATTTCATAACAAACCAACCTGTGTAAGTGTGTAAATGTATGTGTTTTTATTTGAATAGAAAGGCAGAGCCCATTTGATTGCTAATCAGACGGGAATGCTTAGTTGGCGAATTATGGATAAGCAAAAGCAAAGAAAACACAAAAGCCTAGGCCATGTAATAAGCACTTTTTGGTTATTTTTCTTTTGCTTTTGTGATCCATTAATTAACCTTGCATTCATTTGATGGGTCTGTTTCTTTACAAAATCAAAATGCAAGAAAACAAGAAGACAATCTTAAGTTAAAGTGAACACGAATAGTCTATGGCTTGGAAAGTGGTGCTTTTGTCTAGTTTGGTGTGCTTTATTCAGAATTTAACATCAAAATGAAGCCAATGGATAATTTAGAGTTGCTTATTTTCTAAAAGCTTTTGGAAAAAAGTGCTGATAACTTACAGGTGCCTGAAGTTGCAAATATACCATGGAGTGCTGAGATCTGGTGTGGAATGTACAGAGACAAGCAGGGGCGTATTGGTCTGGAGGACTGCTGACAGACTGACTGATGTAGTGTTCACTCCTTTGAGACGTGATGAATGACTTTCTTGGGTGCTTAGAGCTGCCAGCTACCCTCCACTGGGAGAAATTTTGGCTGCTAAAGAGCAGAATACTGTACTGAGTCTGGTTGCAAAAAAGCGGAAGAGCTGGAGTACAGAACATGCTGACTTTCAAGATGGCTCCTCTTACAGTATGATGTTATGATACTCTCAGTCTAACATAACATAAATCCTCTTACACATTCAAAGCAAGAACTGGAAAGAGCAAGGAGTTTCATGTTTGCGTTTTATGTGTTCACTGAATTAAGTTTACTCCGAAGGACTTGAATGAGTCCATCTCATGCAGTATATTGCTGCAGGAAACAATCCTTGCATCATTAAAAAAAAAACACTTGTATAATTTGAAATGTGCATCTACCCTGAAATGCTCTGAATACTTTGGAAAGCTCTTTACTGTTGAACGCTCATTACCAGTAATACGAAGAGTACATTACCTGTTTCAGTAGGATTATGTATGCACACTTATTGTTTAACGTGTACATACATAATCATTGAAATAGTTCCAAAGACTTCCCTTTTATTATTTTTTTCTGTTTTAACTTTCTCTTTTAAACCTGTAAACGATTTGATTAGCTCTTAGTTGGAATAGTCTAGAATGGTTCATCACTCGTAGTAGACAGCCTTTTAAATTACATTAGCAATAAGAATAGTTTAACTCTAACATGACAAGCTAAAGGGTTACATTAGCTGAAAAACAAAACAAAAAACACATCCTGGTTTTCCCACGTGTGACTCTGCATCTTATCAGTGATAATAACGATGATAATGTTCCTTTAACCTACTAGGAGGTAGGCGGGACAGTCTGAATGCTAACTATTGGGATGATAACTGATAATGGAACATTTAATGGAATGATAACATCCAAAGTCACTGTCTGCGTCAAGACCAAGTTGACTGTCATAAAATAGCATCACTTCTTTGTACCTGTAGTACTTGTATTTTAATTTTCCTTTAAAAGTTGCAAATGAACCATGGAGCACTTACTACTGTACTCCAACATCGCACAACTTGAGAGTAAACAAGAGATGAGAGACAGCCTCAGATGATGCCATTAACAAGTTTGATGTTAGCTTGATTGATTGATTAATAGTCTGAACTGACGTGTACTTGCTGCTAGATATGTAGGTCAGACAAATTAATCCGAGTGTTTTCACTTAAACTACACACAACATTAACAAGTTGTATATCATCCGAACTAACCAAACTTGTCATGGCTTTAAGAAAAAATGACATTACTATTAAAATAAAAATGGTATAAATACAATTTATGTTCAAACTACAGTACTTCCTATTTATGTTTATTTCAGATGATGCTATAAGACAAGGTGATTTAATGAGGTTTGTAATGGCAATGACAGTTAATGTGGAAAGTTTGTTGGTGGCAGTAATCTCATTTTGTCCGTTTTGAGAGTGTTTGTTGTAGTCTCTGAAAATGCTTTTTGGCTTCCTCCTTAAGTCGTTGTTCCCTGAG